>QFEW01002043.1:2700-27643 GCA_003316525.1 Termitomyces eurrhizus
TATACCACTGAAAGGTCGTATCCCGGCAAGCCCGGCAGAAGTTAATATCAGCCAAACAACTAAACAAGGAGCCGAAGCCGAAGGGGTCTATCGTTATGAAAACAGCTGTAAAAATTTTCCGTGGACAGGCTGTTGATGTTGATACTGATCAATCAACTTCCGAAAGTTTCTTTGCGATGTGGGTGACATCCAGGACCAGGTCAAACTTTCAGCGTAAATTAAGCGGATCGTTCATATATCACGAAAGAAGTTGAGCCTATCAACCATCTTGAGGGTGACTGGGGTATCTGGCACCCTGTTACATTTGAAATCCGCCACTAAATAATATTAACTGAAGTTTTTTTTATTTATTTTCCTTTTATTTTTATTTTTTTTTTGGAGGAGCGTTACCATTTTGGTAACACTGTGGGTGACTAACAACTTTGCACAATTTGTGGTTAGTCCTTCATTATCAGACAGTTTGTCTGTTTTGAGGTGTCCACCCTGAGGAAATGCATTATGCATACTCCTGGTATGGAGTAGTGTGGGAGTCTGTGGTGTCCAAAAGTCCATAGATTATGCCAACTGAAACTAACATAAAACTAATAGATGTGTCTGTGACATGGTGACATGTAACTTGGTCGTGGAGGGCAACCCATATCTCCAGGACCAGGTCAAAATTTCTCAGTGTAGAGGTGAGTGCCAAAGGTGGTGAGCGTTTTTGGAGGCCTCTGCATGCCAGTTCTCCGTTCTCACCCACACTTCTCTCCTCTTCAGACTGCAAGCCAATTTTGGCATGGCATCAGGGCTTGGCAGATGCCATGGTATGATCAGTATGATGCACGGTCTCAGACATTTTGGTGGTCCTTTTTTTTGTCCTCCCCCTTCCCACCATCTGCCTAGATGAGTGCATTGGCGCTCTCTCACCTTGCCATTCTCACCACATCCACACTCATATTTTGGTTATTGTATCATAGTCATTCCTGCTCTTATTTTATTAGTGAGACTTCTCGTTCATGACCACCTGGTGAGCCAGGCTCACCTTTCACCTTAGATATTTCATCACCATAAAGCCTCTCTGCATTCTCAGCATCACAAGATGAAATATTTAAAGTAAGTACACAATTGGAAGGTTGTGTTGGTCCCTCACAATTCACACCAGTATTTTATTAGTGTAATTTATTTTTGTTTTGTCAACCCTCCCTTCTCACTCTGTATATATTTGTAGTAGTTAGCTGCCAGGTCAAAATTTCAGTGTAAATTAAGCATGGATTGTTCATATATCATGGAAAAGATGAGCCTATCAGCTATTTCTAGGGGTGACTGGGGTATCTGGCACCTCATTACATTCATATTGCTTATACTGCCAGTAAATAATATTAATTGAAGTTGATGTGAGACTTGGGATTTCCTGTGAACATGATCAGTTTTTGGCAGAAAGCTGCCCTAAAGTTAAATGTTAATGGAAATATATGTGGTTTAAAAACTGATATATTAGTTTTGTGTATGACATGGTGACATGTGACTTAGAAAAAGGACCCCATCAGCTTATTGCAACATCTTTAATTAGAAGTTTGGCTTGCTTAGTCAAAAGTTTGACCTGGTTCTGGAGGGCAACCATAGATAAGGTAGGATGAGAATAGAGAGTATTTGCAAAGGTGTTTTTACTGAAATTTAGCATTCATCAATTGAAATTAAGCACAAATAATTGACAGTTAACTGACATCCTTATTTAAATATACCTTTTCTAGGATTTGTGACCATCACAGAATAACCCTCAAGTCCAGCAAGGAAGGCCTGGTGCTAGTACCAGGTAGGACAGCAAATGCAGTGAATTGTGCAATCAATGAAGCCAAATATTGATGAAAAAGGTGAAACACAGTTATAGATAGCAGCTGCATGATGTGAGAGGTTTGTCAGATGTAGAAGATGATATTCATCACAATCCAGAAGGTGTGACCACTTCATTGATGAAAACAACAAATTTATTTATATATTCAGTAATAGATGATTAGAAATGATAATATTGCATGAATAATATGTACAGGTCACCAGCAGAACAAAATCGTGCACATAACAAGCAAGTCCCTCAATAGATATAAATGAGTACTGTGATTGTGTAGAAAAATTGTCAAGAATATAAAGAGCTTTAGCCATCTCAAATATTTCATCAGCTATCATGCTAAATATAAGGGAGAGAAAAGAAATTGAGGTTCAGAAAATACTAATAAAAGAGTAACTCACTGAAAATGCCATAGGCAATCATAAGCTGACAAAAATCTCAGCTATTCTTCTGTAATTCTTTCTCCATCTTGTAAGAGATGTGATTTTTAATGGCTTGCCACACACTTGTAAGTTGTGTAGGCTTGAAACTCTGTTGTTGCCTCAAGTGGTATCTGTGTTCCAATCTGAAAAATAGCTTGAAAAGACAGTTGTGTGATGGATGAGGAGATCTTGGAGCATAAAAGAGAAAGGCTTGCAGTGAGCAATGTACACACTATGTTGTCAACCATGCTCAAGCATACTATTCACAACAAATTTTCAATGCAGTGGGTTAAGTAATGAGAATGACAACTCCTTCAGATACTGGGATCAAAGCAATTATGCCAAAAATTTTCACTTGCTAATTTTTGGTGAATGCTAAAATTGCCAAAAACCCTGTTGCAAATACTCTTTAATGAAAATGAGAATTTATTCCCAGCTACATTATATAAAGTAATTCAGATAGATACCTTGCTGGGAAGGATAAAAAGGCATTGACATAAATGATAATAAATGTGATAGGACTCCATGCAGGATCAGCGCATCAAT
This sequence comes from Termitomyces eurrhizus, assembly GCA_003316525.1. Taxonomy (NCBI): domain Eukaryota; kingdom Fungi; phylum Basidiomycota; class Agaricomycetes; order Agaricales; family Lyophyllaceae; genus Termitomyces; species Termitomyces eurrhizus. Next base: position 5,491 of record QFEW01002043.1, read on the forward strand.
GACAGGTCATGGCAGCATGACACCAGCTCAAGATACCTTAGTGCATGCAATCTGATCAATTTTGGCAATATTTGACAGCTGCACATGGCAAAAAGCAGATTTGATCAATGATAGCACTGATAACAGACAGAATAATAACTGACAGATAGCATTAGTCATTAACAACAGTGCTTAGTGATAGAATTAATGATCTATAAAAAATGATGGACAGCTTAGTGTTTGATCTTGGTGTCTGACAGCACTTAGCATCTTGATTTAGCACCTGACATTGCTTAGCAAACTGAGCAGACAGCAGGTTTGATAGACTGATAGTTCAGTATTGTGATCTGCCACCTGGCACTATTTAGTGCATTAAATAGACAGCAAGATTGTGGAACCATTGGAGCTACTCTATAAAATTTTCCACTTCACTGCACTTTGGCATTATTGGTTACTTGGTGATGGTGAACTCAATGTAGTATAAAAGTACTTACCAACTTGTACATCTCTAAAAGAGAACAAAGCTTCTTACTCCTACTTACTTCAGTCTACTCTACAGCTCAGATTTTATTTGTAATCAGTAGCAATCAATTAATTGGCAGTTGTTGATTATTGCTATTGAATGGAATCTTTGCCACCTTGCATTTATAGCAGGCACTGTTGTCACTTAGAAGTCACTAAGCTTATTGTGTTCTTGCCGCTTGTTTTGCCACACTCACTTTACTGTTTATTTTACAAGCATCTTTGTTATTAGTGCCTTGCTTTTGCTAACTCCCTTTCCATCTTTTTACCACCTTATTGGCATGTTCTCTGAGACCTGCCTAAGGCTCTCTCACTACATTCTAGAATGTCCAATGCAGACTTTTAGATTGGTAACAGTATTATATATTTGTTACTGACTAAACTTTGGACATCATCAACTTTCTTTCCTTTTAAGTACACTTATTTGTTAGTGTGCCACCTTTACCAACATTCCTTACTGACTTTTCTTTCTGGCACTCACCATTTCTTGCTGTTTAATTTGTTTCCAACTTATTCTCTGAGACCTGCCCAGGACTTCTTCAAAATACTTAGCACATCCAACATATATTTCCTAATTAGTAGCTGTAAACTGTGTCTGCTACTAACTAACTTTTAAGTGTCATCAATAGAAGATTAGTGAGTGATAGTAGAACAGGTTAGAAAAAGCAAGTAATGTGGAGGTCTAAAATATGATTTGAGTAAAATAAAAAAGGCGTCTGATGCAGAGATATGGTTTGGCACATACTTGCACCTCCTTACATAAGCTTGAACTGTCAAATAGCAAATAAATTAGCTTTTAAAAATATTGTATTGAGGGTGCAAAGAGATTTGTAGCTTTTAATTTTTTAAATATAATATATATGTGTGATATAGTGACTAGTAATACTTATGAAAAAACTGTTAAAGATTGATATCTAGAAACACAAGGAAGTATTTTGGTCTAGATAGTGTTTATGGTAAGTATAGTATTCGTATTATGTGTATATGTTCATTTACCCTCAGTTGCTGTATACTTGACTAAGGATAATATATATCAGCCATAACTATATAAATATGAGCATCTGTATCAAAGGTTATATTAAGTGTAAAGGAAATTATATATTGGCCTTATGCCAGTGGTTAAGGCTCCAGGCACTTACAGTGATTGTTAGTGTCTAACAAAAACTTTAAATATCACCTAATAGAATAGCTAGCAAAAAATAGAAAATAAATAACATATATACTGTATAATGAAGCATAATAGATTGAATCTTACTTCAGAATGTATTTGGACATGTCTGAAATAGGCAGTATGTTGATGATGCCCAAATCGGGCTGGAGAATGCACTATCACTAGCACTGCTACCTAGATGATATACACTGGCTCAAAAAACTGCCCCAATGTTTGGCCTTTTTGGAAAGATTCACATGGTGTGCAACAACTATATAAGCAAAAAATTGTAGAAATTCACATGACATACAACTGCATCCTGGCTTCATAATGACATATAAATCATGTGATTTGAATAAGAACTCACTGATTAATAAATTGAACAAAATATTCAATCATTGTCTCAATACTTTTCAGCAGTAGAAGATAGAAACACCTTGTGAGAAGTATAAACAATGTCATGTGACCTTGTTTGTACTAATTTGACATGTTCAACTTCAATCAATCACCTTTTTAACACTCTAACACCATCATGCGACCTGTTTCTGCTGCCAATTGCTCTTCTGTTGCTTCTCTCCTCAATGAGGGGTATTCTCAGCATCAAATCCAAGCAAAAACTGGCCTGGGAAAGGGCACTGTGGGGAGGATCAGCAAAGAACTGGAGAGCAACAAAGAGAATCATCCTGGAGGTTGTCCTTCTAAGTGACAAACAGTCTATTATTCATCAAATTACTACTGGGAAGCTGTATAATGCTGTTCAAGCTATACAGTTCATTAATTCTGTCATCTCTAGTCCTGTCAATCCTCAGACAGTCAGAAATGCATTGAAGGAGGCAGGCTTTTGCTCAGCAACAAAGAAGAAAGTTCCTATGCTCAAGGCTGCTTATCATGCAAACTGGCTCAAATTTGCTCAGTATCATGAAAACTAGACAGTGGAGGATTGGAAAAGGGTTTTGTGGAGTGATGAAACAAGGATTAATCAGATTGGATCAGATGGGAAGGTATATGTGTGGAAAATTCCAGGAGAACCACTATCTGACCGCACTACTACACCAACTGTCAAGCATGGAGGAGGAAACAATTTAATGGTATGGGGCTGCATAGATTGGAATAGAGTAGGGAAGCTCATAGAAGTTCAGGAGAAGATGGATGCTGCACAGTATTATGAGATTTTGTATGAGGGAGTGGTGGAAAGCTTTGAGAAGTTGAAAATGGAGGAGAAAGGATGATATTTTCAGCAGGACAACAACCCAAAACACACCTCCAAATGGGCAACAACCTGGTTTTCTGATAACAACATCATTGTGATATCCTGGCCTGCCCAATCCCCTGACCTCAATCCCATTGAACATCTCTGGGTTTATATCAAGTGCAAACTTTTGAAGTATGAGGTACCCCCTAAAAGAATGCATGAGTTGTGAGAGAGAGTGGTCAAGGAGTGGAATGAAATACCATCAGAGGTATGCCAAAGCCTCATAGAGAGCATGCCTAGAAAGATCAAGGCAGTTATAAAGGCAAATAGAGGCCATACCGAGTACTAGATATGAAAATTAGAGTAAATTAGAGTGGGTCAAAAAACTGCCCCAATGATTGAATATTTTGTTTGATTTATTAATCAGCAAGTTCTTGTCCAAATCACATGATTTATATGTCATTATAAAGCCAAGATGTAGTTGTATGTCATGTGATCTTCTACAATTTTTTGTTTATGTAATTGTTGCACACCATGTGAATCTTTCCAAAAGGGCCAAATATTGGGGCAATTTTTTGAGCCAGTTTTGGGCATGCTAAGTGTGTGAGAGAGCCCTGGACAGGTTTCAGAGAAATCATGGTAAGCAAGAGGTTGGTGGCAAGAAAAGTAGGTGATTGGAGGCACTTGTGTAAGGCTCCAAAACATGGTATGAGAATACTAAGAGTCACTAAGAAATAGTGCTAGGAGATACAGGAGAGTTACTAAGGAAGGTGCTAAGAGATGTGGGAGAGGATCACTAAGAGGTGCTAAATGTTAGCACCTAGAATGAAATAATAAAAAGATGAGATTGCTTAGTAGATCTAAGCATGAATGCCAAGCTGTAGTTGCAAGGTGCTAGAAAGAGAGAGAGAAAACTAAAGCAGAGTTCCCTTGCTTGACACAGGCAACAAGAGGTAGTCTGTTGCATATGGTAAACAAAATGTTGAGATACAATCCCTACTGCCAAATTGATACTGTGCTACTAACAAAAAGTAAATATTTATAGTAAGGAAGTTAGCCGACACTAAGAGGCTAAGTGTTGTTAAAGGGTGGCGAACTGATAAAAATGCTGTAAATTGAATTGTATGGTAAAAAGGTCCATAATGATGCTGTCATAGAAATACTTCATTATTTTATCCTGTAAGCACTGCCACTGGCTAAGAGCATTATTCTGGATTGACTAATGCCAAGTGTCTATGTAAATGTATAGCCTTGCAGTGCAAGTGGCAAGGTGCAGCGAGGTGTCAACAGTGGTGTGAAGAATAAGTGGTGCCATAAAAAGTGGTCTGAGAGTAATTGGAGTCTGTAGCTGTGAGTTATTAGTGTAAAAATATGGGAAAAATAGTGCTAGAAATGCTAGAGCATGCTGCTCCTGGTGGTACCAGTAGGCTAATGTGAGGTGCTGGTATTAGTGCTATCTGTAGCCAGCCATAGTAGGAGCTCATCAATGTAAATATGCCAATATCTGGAGTGTGAATAATCATGGGTAATGAAAGTTGGAGATGCAGGAGTTAAAAGAAAAAAATAAAAATAAAATACAAAAAAGGAAAAACAAACATATAACAAGGATATGTTCAGAATCTTTGACTTAGTTTGTAAAAATAAGTTACCAAGAGTTATTTCAACATTGCCTTTCAATGTGTTTCAGATATGTAAGTAGTTATCATAATATTGTTAGTATATACTCTAATATACTTTTGATTTTCCTCTGCTAGCTGTGTGACTGAGCCGTAGTCTCCAGAAGTTGCTTTTATAGTTGTCAGACTAAGCTTGGAATAGAGTTGGAAATGATTCAGAGACTGATTTTCTAACAATTTACTCATGTAAGTAGCCTGGTATAGACTAGTTTTTAAGGTCTTTGTCTTCTACATATTGTATCACTGTTATACTTCATGAATAGTGCTTGATAACATAAGAAAGATAGATAGTGACTCAATCATTAATTCTGCAAAAAGACATAAATTTGTAAACTAACAATGAAAAAATGATTAAGAATTACATGTGCAAAAAATAAAATAGTTAGAAAGAAGCCTTGCATTGAAAAAAACCAAAGTCTCAAAGCTCTAGTGTTTCTAGCCAGCATCTGCTAGACTATATCTAAAACAGTTCTTAGTCTTGAATAATTTTAATTAGTAAAGATGAAAATACATATGCTCAGCTATGCAGAGGCTCTGAAAATGCTTCTTACTTTTAAAACTGTGTTTATTAAAAACAATTCAATTTGTATCTGTTTTTGTTATTACCAGATACAAAATGAATGAATAATCTCTGTTTAACACTGGCAAGCTACAATACAGAGCTAAGAAGTATAGGTCAATAGGTTGGTGTACAGTACATTGTACAGAATATAGCATATGTTGTATCAATATAATCTAAGTTTGGTATTGGAACTTTTCTTGCAGAGATTGTGGTGACATGTGTAGTAGCAGATTAATGTCGCAGTATGCTCAAAGACATATCAGAGGTAGGTTAGAGTTAGTTTGAATTCTAGACTAGAGATAACTCATAACCAGTGATATTTCTGTCATGCTGTGCAGATGCAAGGTGTTGTGACCCTCCATGATGTGTGAGTTTCTTGCTAGTAATAGTAGTTGGAGTGGTCAGGATTTGTTAAACAATTTGTGTGCAGGAATTAGATCTAGTATAATTCCCTTGTCACAAAATTCTTTTTCTATCATTTTCTATCTTTCTTCTATTCTGGCTGAGACTTGCTTCAGCACATGTTCATGACACAGTGATTCAGAGCTGGAGTTCTGGCTCATTCTGGATAACCAGGAGTAGACAAGATTCTTAGCCAGAGCAATTATGTATGGAGGTGGGATACCATTGTCTTGATATAATGTATATGATGATATTGGGCAGGATGCATGCCAGTAAATGAAGATTGAGAGTTATGAGTCAGGAAGATCCATGGTCAAAAGAAGGGTCAGATTGTCAGCAGTACAAAATTGAATATATGCCAAGATAGATGTGGAATTTTTGCAATCTTGGAGATTTGAACACATGTTTGTGATGCAAACTCATACCTCCCCTGTCAGTGTCTGCTGGGTGTAATTGCAGACACATGGTGGAGACTACTACTCTACTGTGCCCTTTATCAGATACAGCCAGGTACAGAAAACAATATTTTTTTCAAAACGATGTAAAAATATGGTCAAAATAATCCAATCTATTTTAAATTTTTATAATTTTTTTTTGTCAAACTACAGAAAAAATATTGTAACTAAACTTAAACTTAGAATTAGATGTACCACTAAGCATCCTATCTTCTTCATTGGTAACAACATCAAGAACTTGATATTGAGTATCTAAGAATGCAGATAATGACTTTGTTTATTCATATCAAAATTTGACCCATACTTTTCTTGGTGCCTTTACTGGTAACTGGGTAGGTTTGGTTACAATATTTTTTCTATGGTTTTGACAAACATATTCAAATAAAATTTTGAATGGGTTTTTCCATTATTTTGCAAAAAAAATCATTATTTCCTGCATCCGGTGCATTTTCAGTGTATTTGACTGAGCCAATTGCTGGCAACCATTACTTTTTTCAGGAGAAAGTGATTTTCAGCACCAGCGGTGATTGGGTGGTACTGTGGGTTCTTGATGGGGTCACATCAGAACAGATTCTCCGTCCATACTTCGCCAGATAACCAGATCTTGAAGAGATCCTTCTCCTTTTATAAGGTTAAATATTTACGCTACTTCCTGCGGAGTACATACTTCTGACCGCCGTCTGAAAGATGAAAAAAATATCCCGTTGCAACCGGCCAATAATCATTTGATCCAATCACTTGCACTGTTCTATCTCACGGCCCGCCGAGTTCACGATCAAATTCCTTGTCCATCACCCTGATATCTCCTCAACCTGTACGTTATTTATCCTTAGCGGCATACATAGGTCTTCGTGACTTACACAGTCCAAAGCTTGCTGGATTCGACCGAATGTATGTACCATCTTAAGCTGAAGGAATAAATTTGCCAGGTCAAGTCGCAATTCGTGAGTTTCACATGCAGTCTTAGAGGAAGACATTATAGGAGGAAAAAACGACCTAGCATCGCCGACCGATATCCGGACATAAAAATAGAAATCCCAAAGGGTTTGCAGTTTACTTGCTTTGTTCGATCTTCATGGGCCGCCCTGTGTGTCCCTTGACTTCGAATGCATATGCTTTGATACCATCTACAACAAATTTGAACCATGATTCATAAAGTATCTCTGTGGGAGCACGCTGATGATCCCCAGTTCCGTTGCTTTTCATATGATTTCCACTCTCCCAGAACTTCTCCTCGCTCGTAGCAGTTCGACCGCACAACTAGGTTTCCTCGACGCCGAGGGATCTGTTGCCTCCTCACTGACATATGCCCAGCTCTATGCAGAATCTCAAGAATATACACAACGACTCCTCTCTGCAGGACTCAAAAACGATGGAACTGATATAGTCGTTACAAGTTTCTCCGACCATGAGAGCCATATCCGGATCTTCTGGGCCTGTTGTCTAGGTGAGCCTGAACTTTCAAAGTTCACCTCTCGAGACAACCAATTGATGTTCTATGTAGCTGGAATACCAATTTGCCCGATACCACCATTGCATCCTGACCAGAGTCGTCGAACGTTGTTTTTGAAACACCTCCAAGGTCTTTTCAATGGGCCTACAATCATAGCAGATGATGAAACCATTCAGGGTGTCATTGAACTCATCCCAACTTTCAAGTTTATATCTCTATCCAGGCTAAATCGTGTCAAAATCGATTTCTCGGCAAACGCAGACGTCTTCCCTCAGAAACACATCAAAGATGATGATATTGTCTGTTTTATGCTCACATCCGGCTCGACAGGAAATTCAAAGGCTGTCAGTTTGCGCCACTCAAATCTTCTTTCGAGCATACAAGGGAAAATCAAACATCACAAGACCACATCGATTTCACGATTTTTGAACTGGATCGCCTTTGATCATGTTGCATGTGTCTCCGAAGTTCATCTACAAGCACTGAAGGCCGACGCCACGTGGGCTTTTCCCCTTCATTTTGCTGTATTGACTGTTAACCAGTGATGACAGTCAGTTCCATGTTGCTCCTACTGCCATCATCCGCAATCCGTTTAATCTTCTGAACTGGTGTGGTAGACTCAAGATTTCGTATACTTTCAGTCCGAACTTTCTTCTCGGGCAGATTTGCCGAGATGCGGACACTGCCTCATATGCTGACAATGCTCCTGATCTCTCTTCATTACGAGCCTTCATCTCCGGCGGGGAATCCGTACCTGTAAGCACTGCGATTGATTTTGCTGCATTATTGGAACGTTTTGGATCTCCGAAGAATGTCCTCCGAGCCGGCTTCGGTATGACTGAGACTGGTGTAGGTACTATTTGAACACGAAGACCCGCCCTAACTCTTTCCCATCAGGCTGGTTGTATTTATGATACGCGTGCCATTCCTCGTGACATCAGTGAATTCAATGGCTTCAAATACCTATCTCTTGGGAAGTGCTGCGACGGAACAAATATCCGTCTCATTAATCCAGCTACCGGTGATGTTTGTCCAGTACTTCAGGAAGGCCAACTACAAATCTCGGGTCCCACTGTTTTCCGCGAATACTACAACAACCATAAAGCAACAGCAGAGTCTTTCGATGGCAGCTGGTTCATCACAGGCGATACCGCGCTCATTGACCAAGAAAATGACCTTCACCTCATGGGCAGAGACAAGGACTGTGTCAATATCAACGGAATCAAGCATCCCAGCGTTGATATTGAGAATTACCTGCAGGACCTTCGAATCAACGGTTCCATGAAGTCGTACATCTATGTTTGTCCCATTCGCCTGCCGAATGCCAACACTGAGACATACGGTGTCTTCTACCAGCATAACATTGTAGTCGAGAACACAATGACCCAAGATGACCTTCGTGCAGTCGCAGCGACCAATAGTGCGATAAAAAACGCGTGCTTCGTCTTCTGCTCGCAAGCTCCCCATATTGTTCTACCCCTCAGTCGCAAATCATTCATTAAAACAGCTCTCGGAAAGATCTCTCGTTCTGCACTTGTCGTTGGCTACTTTGAAGGAGAATATGAAGCTATTCAGAAGTCCTTGGTCCTTCCTGATGATGTCAAGGATATGTCTAACGAGCCGCAGAATGTTGTTGACCAAATACTCTTCCAGAGTGTGGCAGAAGTATTTGGTTCGGATATCTCGACGTTGAAGCGATTTCACAATATCTTCGACATTGGTGCATCATCAATGCATCTAATGCAACTCAAGCAACTCTTGCAAGAGCGTTTGTCCATTGCAGATATTCCCACTATCGAGGTCCTTCAGAAGCCCAAGCTTGGTGATCTGTCTGATTACCTGACTTGCCTTTTATGCCCAGCCTCGGTTACTACGCCGGTTCAGTACAACCCAGTTGTCTGCTTCAATTTCGATGGTTCCAAGCCTCCCCTCTTCCTTGTCCATCCCGGTGTTGGCGAAGTTCTCGTTTTCATGAACCTTGCTCGTGAGCTAGCTAACGATCGACCACTATACGCACTACGTGCTCGTGGATTTGATGCCGACCAAACACCTTTTACGACTTTTGTGGAGATGGTGGACTGTTACACCTTAGCGATCGAGAAAACCTATCCCAGCGGCCCATACTATGTGGGTGGCTACAGCTTTGGTGGCGCAGTGGCCTTTGAAATTGGGAAAAAGCTCCAAGGGAGAGGAAAGGACGTTGCATGGGTTGGCACCTTTAACTTGCCACCTCACATTCAATTCAGGATGAAAGAGCTGGTATGGGTCGAGGTCTTGATTAACCTTTGCATGTTCCTTGCTTTGGTTACGACCAAAGATTTTGATAAATTGAAAGCCGCGCTGTATGAGCAATTCCCTTACCTCAAAGAGTCGGATGCAGAACCGCCGTCTGCTGAGCGAGTCATCCAATGGTTGTTCGATAATTGCAACCAGGAACGCCTGGCTACCCTTCACCTCAAGCTTAGAGATTTCAAGCGCTGGGTGTCCGTTGCCTATTCCATCAGCTATTCAGCCCGAGACTACGAACCTCGCGGTTATGTATCCGGTGCACTTCTCAGTGTCTTTTGCGCGGCTCCTCTGCCATCAATGGGCACAAAGGAAGAGTTCAAACAGCAACGCTTATCCGAGTGGAAGGAATTTGCGAAAGATGGCTTTGAGATGATTGATGTGGATGGTGAACACTATAACATGATCAACGAAGAGCACGTTGTATCTTTCGCGAGAAAACTCAGGGCCGCCCTCACTAGAGCTGAGGAGGCATATGATAAGCACTTTCCCTCTCCTATCCAGTCATCTCTCAATCTTTCTGCACCCAAACAAGACTTTGACCTTGTGCCTATCGTCGACTTCTCCCTTGCCGATACCAATCGTGAGGAATACTTTCGCCAACTTAGCTTCGCTTTGGAGGACGTGGGTTTCGCCGTATTAATTAATGTTCCCGGTTTCGAGGATTCCTTCCAGGAGGAGCTATTTACACTAGCTGAAGCCTTGTTCTCTAAGCCTCTTGAATGGAAACAGTCTCTAGGCACCCAAAATTCCTATGCACTCAGAGGGTACTTCAGGGCAGATGATGTTGTGGGAGAACACAAGGTATGAAAATTTTTTTCTTGCTGTTTTACCAGAAAGACTGAATTTTCTTCAATTAGGCATATGCTGAGGCATATCGGTTCGGTGCGGATCTGCCTGCCCCAGAGTTTAAGGGAGACTCCGACGTTCCCTTCTGGCTAAAGCTTCATGAAGGTAGTTCAACTCCCTTTCTCCTGCCTTCTCATCGTACTCTATGATTGTTCTGATAGGACCGAACCAATGGCCGGCTGAAACTGACCTGCCTACCTTCCGCATCAAGATGGAAACCCTCTTCGAGCGCTACCATTCCCTTAACATCATGCTCAATAAACATATTTGCGAACTCCTCAATATACCTTACAACGTCTTGGACGATTTCTTCTCCGAGAAAATTGAGTTCAACTCTGCACTGTGGCACTACTTCCCCCTCATTCCTGAGATGTTGCAAGAGGCGAAGGATGGATTTTTACAGGGCATGCATGAGCATCGTGATCCGTCGACATTTGTCACGTGCTTGATTCAGTCCAGGCAGGGCCTTGAGGTGCAAAATCACCGTGGGAAGTGGGTTGACGTTCCTTATGTCAAGGGTGGTGTAGTTTGTAACATTGGTACGCGCTATTTGAATGATTATACCTCTCCTCCAGCTCCTGAATCCCTTTTTAGGTCTGCAACTCATGAGACTCACCGGTGGTCATCTCGTTGCAACGCTCCACCGCGTCAACACTCTCAAGATTGACAAAGACAGGTATTGTAACTGACTTAAACAATTAAGCAAAACTCATTAGCGAACGCTGAAGGTACACAATTCCTTATGTCCTCTCTACCAGGCTCAAGAAATCCGTGTCTCCACTTCCTCAATTCAATAACCCTGAAATGGCGAAAGTTCATGCAGCACCAAATCCAAGAATACAAAGGCTCATGGCAATTGAGGACCCACTCATCCGCAGTGGATTTGCAAGGCTCAGCTTGTTCCCCGCTGTGACTAGGAAGTTATATCCTGTCGAGTTTGAAGAAGGCCGGCGTTTGGGAATTCTTTGAATCATCTGATTATTGGCTTGACTATGCTACGAGAAGAGTATCGTCATTTGATTCTTCCACAAGACAGCTTATTTTTTGTTATGAGGGCCCCACTGCAAAATTCTGATTTCCACATGAAGTAATTTGAATATAACCCAGACATCGGATGACGCCTTGTTAAGGATAATAAAGTTCAAACCATTCTTTGATCTAGAACTTCAGATAAACCAATTGTATCACTGTACTCAAATATACTGCTATACTGTGTCAGGTAATGGGCCATGCTATCAGTGAATCAACTTCAGAGACTCTATGATTTATAAAGTTTGATGGCGATAATTACTACATTTAGTCCAACAATATTAAAACTACATTGCAGTCCAAATTACTTTGGAGTGCTGTGTCATCCTGTCACAGCAGTCCAAGGAGGAAGACAAGTGACACCCAGTTGCATTCTATTCCAAGAGCCTAAATGCAGTGGAATGCAACTATAGGATCCACAATAAAGAGGTGCTTGCTTTTATTTGATCCTCTGAGGAATGGCAGCACTTCCTTGAGGGTGCATGGCACAAGTTTGAAATTTGGACTAATTGTAAGGATCTTGAGTACTTTTGTACAGCCAAGAAAGTCAACTGCCAGCAAGCTTGATAATCTCTATATCTGGCCAACTTTGACTTCTTGTTGCAACACAAGCCTGGGCAGAGCATGGGCAAGTCAGATGTGCTATTGATATGAAATGTAAAGTTTACTTTATGTAAAAGTAGTCTTAGTGGAATAAGACTGAACTTTTGTTATGTTTCAACTTTTGTTTCACAGAGTATGTGGGGCTAACAGTACATGTACACACACTTTGTAAAAGTAGCTTATAATTTTTATTGATTTGAATTTGAATGTAAACTTAAAAAGTCACACTCAAAATTGGGAACAAATAATATTAATACTCATAACCCAAAGTCAATCTAATCACATTGGCCTAAGATGTCTGCTCCCTGGGGACTCTGAGCCATGGCAAGTCAATTGCTTGCCCAACTCCCCAAAAATTCCATTCTTCTTATACCCTTCTCTTCTATGCATAGACCATTGTGTATCTCGCATATTTCAATACCAGTTTGTGGCCTTGCCATGCCCAGGCAGTTGGTTATTGCATTACCAAGCCTGGGCAAGTGGCTAATGGTTTTACCACTCCTTGATGGATGTGGTTACACCTTTTCCTAGCTAAACCTTCCTCCACTTCCAGCCTACCCTTCCCTTGTCTTAGCCTCTCATCCCCTCCTTGTCCTTCCTCTTGAGCTTGCTTTGTCATTGTTTTGTGGTTGCAGTGGGCTATTTTGTGGGGGGAGGTCATGGTTGAAAGAGTGCAATGTATTTTTCAGAATGGAGTGACAGCCTGATGGTCATGCTGATGTGTGTTGTCAGCCTTGATGGGGATCAGATCTCGGAATTTATGCTGAGGTCATGCCCCTGCTGAGCACTGCACCTTTCAGCTGTTGCCATCCCATCAAGCTTTGATTGTGACTTTCTGACCATGCATTTTACTGCTTGTTGGCTGACGGTTGACTGTCTCATGGGTTGGGGTTGGTTTTTTTTGTGAGCCTGAGCTCTCTGCTATTCATGCAATGGAAGATATAGCTGTGCAGGAAAAGGAAGTAAACATTCTCCAAGCATCAATTGAGGCAACTAGGAAGGTGCATAAGAGGACATGGTAGTTACCTCTGGCTTTGCAAACCAAATGGACAAACAATGTAAGGTCAGTATATACCAGCAAATAGACCTTGAAGAATGGCCTCCTCACCTTCTAAAAACACATAGATGTGTTGAGAAGTAAAACACCAGTAAGTTACTAGTCAATGACTAGTAGACAACAGAGTTAGTTAATTGTCTTCAATCTCTGTGCAAGCAATTGCATTTCATATCTAGTGTTGAAAAGGGATTGCAGTACATAACATGCCAGGAACCATGCACCATGTGATCACTGTGCCACAGAGGGAAAAAGATGGAGAGACAAAAAACTATACAGTTTATTGGAATATGAATTGGAAATGGAAGGCCGATACCTCAGTCATTTACCACCCAACTGAGGTATATGGTCTGCCAATTCACTACATACATACATAGTATAACTAATATTACCTTATTAGTATTACTTACAACAGGTAGTTAGCTGACAATAAAGTTGGTTATCACCTGACTGAGTATTATTCACAACACCTAGTAGACAACAGAGCTAGTTAATCATCTACAGTATGTGTGAGTTTTTGATGATGATGATGATGATGATTTGATTTGTTTAGTTAGAGAGTTATTTTGTATATGGGAATAGTGTCCTAACTCCCACAGTATGTAAGGGTATGCTACTTACGGACACTCTGGTAGGTACTCTGGCCTGATGCTTTTTCAGGCATGCCGGTTACACCTCATAGCCACTTTACTACAATTTGATCCTACTCAAGCTCTTCATCAGAGTTCATACTACTTTGCATATGTAATCCCTTTCTAACGTGCCATCCCAATGGTTGGACCCATCTACTTTCATCAATGCTTGCTGACAATGCAGCTGAGGCTTCACAACTCTGACCCCCCCCATACCAAGAGGCAATCTTTGGCTGAGTCCCCGCCTCCCCTGCAGGGGCCATGGAAGGGCCAGCAGGCTGGGAGATTCCGCAGTCTGTATGAGACCTAAGAACCCCAACCAACTTTTACCAAATCCCAACCAACAGTGTCACATGGTATTTTAGCAGCTAGGTGGACAACCACTTAAGGTCTAGACTGCTTTGTCACCTAACTTCACACCTACCCAGACTACAGCTTGCTTAGTCAGCAAGGTACAGTTTTCCCTCTTCCAAATCCTTCGCATTGGGGAATCCTCCCTTTTTCTGATTGGACACAAGCATGGTGGTCACATTGATTCATCAAGTCATGTGCAAATTGGTCTCCCATATAATGGCCTGCACAACAAAGCTCTCTGGTATTGCATGTGAGGGTGGTGGCTTCCCAGCAGTGTTGAATAAGCCAGATACAGTGTCTAAAGTGTTTGCCACCAAAGGCTGCAGTACATAGGCAAGAGTCAAACTAATGACCTTGCTGTTCCCACTCAGGTACAAACCCTAAGGACATGATGGTGCCAGCTGAGCCACCATGCCCCCTTTGTGTGAGTTTTTGTCCAATTGTAATAGTTAAGTATCTGCTTACCCTCAATTTGTATACTCTCAACAATGTTGCTAACATCCCAGAACTCTGAAGATGTTTTGCTGAGCAGCAACATGAGAGTTTGTCAAGCAGCACTATGACTCTCATGTTACTGTACATTCAGGCAGATAAAAGATTCTGGAGCTGCTTTGTTGCAACTACTAGTAGCCTCAGATATCATGATACATTAGTCTTATATGAGTATCTGTGTCAGGAGACTGGTTTTCAGACTATGTCCAACTCTATTCTGAGCTTAGTCTGACAATGTGCCCACTCTTATAACATCCAAATGACTGCTTGGCCTGTTCTATCTCCTTTTGTCTTCTAGTAGTCAGCCTTGATAAGTTATATGCATGGATCTTACTCAGCATCAATTATTTTGGTCATACTCCATTACATACTGGGGCTCAATTAGTTAAATAGTATTAGTAATAGCACAGTCATTAATGTAGTATATAAAGGCAGCCTGTAGATAGAATATCCTCAGGCTAAACAATAGTAGTAATCTTCTAGCCTACATACACACCAAACTGACTGTAAGCTCTCTAGCAATGTCTAACTGCTTAGTTAGCCTTGCTGGTCTCTTGCCTAACTCCTGCCTGCCTCTATGCTTGCTCAACTCCTGATTGTCACTAGTGCTTGCTGGCTCTGTGGAAGGAGTTTGAAGGAGTTTCACAGACATTAAGTATTTCTCTTACAACATGTGATCTCTATTGTTGGAATCCAGACAGAATAGCAGCAATCTTTGGTGTGATCAATCTGGTGAATGTATTGTATGAAGATTGTAATGCAACTGAGAGTACTCCATCTTTTAGTCTGTAATATACAGTGGCTCCAACTCTCCTGACAGAGCCCACCAGAGATATAAACCTCTGCTGAATCACAAAGAGGACCAGACTCAGTATTCCTCAGAAGCTCTCAACTGCCCAAATGAATCTGTTCAACCCAGACAATGCACTGCCCCTTGCAGAAAACCCTATGACAGACACATCAACCCACTTCCCTGAGGATCTGATCTGCTTTCCCACTCCAGCAGGAGGGCACCCAACAATATACCTCTCAACCTCCTCTTAGTACAATCTCTACTCCAAACAAAGAACACACTTTGATTTGTATCCAGAACCCAAACTCTGAGTCAGGAGCTGGCAAGGCAGCAAGACAGCAGACCTTGTCGCAACTAGCAAAGACATCATAACTCTGATCATGAAAATGACTGGGGAAAGAGCCAAGCTGTCATCCCCCCAACAAGAAAAGGACCTTGCAACAAATAGGAGGGGCAAGCACCAGAAATCCCCATACTATTTCCTGGTCACTAGCATAATGACCATGGCATACAATGTCATTATCAGCAATCCCATCATCTCCACCACTGAGGCAACAGCTTTTTTCCTCCTCTACTCCCTATTGATCTCTAAGTTTCTATGCACAATCAAGGGCTTCACACTTAGTGTCAGAGATATGCCAACAATTCATGAGTCAGAAGAAGAGGCAACCCACATTGTAAAGGACACTCTTCTATTCTTCAAAGATCTCTTTATTGACCTCTTGAAGAGTAAACTTATCAACAACTCAACATTACAACATGATCTAGGATCAGCAACTTCCATCATCTCCTCTATTGAGGTCTTCTTCTCAAAATTCAAGACTCTTGAGATGTCCTCCACAAGGAAAATAGCTAGAAAAACTTTGTGGAATGTGTACTTCTGACACAACCTCTTTGTGACCTGGCTGAGCTACTTCCTTATCTTTCAATATCTCTAAAAAGTCATCTTTTACAACATGGACTATGGCTATGCCATGCTGGTTGTGGAGGAACTTAGGCTCCACTGCTTCAACTGCAAAGAAGGTGACTACAAACAATTTAACTGCACCTATGCTATCCTCAAAAATTGGAAAGCCAATACAGGAGATGATACTAAGATTGAGGAAACAGCCAAGTTTGTGCCTTCCCTCAAGCCCCCCATAAACTTCAAGAGCAATAAACGTTGAGGACTTTTCAAGGGAGGACTTAGAGGCTCTGGGAATAGGGCTTTAGGCAGAACAGATTATAGAATACTGCTATCAATAAAGAAATATATTCCTTTTTCCTCTCCTAAAACTACCTCTCCAGGTCTGGAGGCTGAGATAAAATTACTGCAGCTATGGATAACAGATAAGCTTGGCTAGACCCTCTGACTAAACTAGGCAATGCTTGAGTGGCACTGTTTTTATGGGGGTTTTGCTGTAGGTGGCAGTCCCACCTAAGTCTGAATGTAACATATTTCTGACATTATTTAAAACAGCACCTGACTTACAATGAACTAAGAACAACAATACAGGATAGGAATGATGGCAACAGTTACCTTTCCAATCAAGCAGAAGAGGTCAATGGTTTTACCATCAGTCCAGACTCCAAAGATGGCCTGGAAGAAATCAGCAATGGTGCACAACATGCTTAGAAGGTGGCTAGGATGGAGATAAATGAAATCTATGCAGATCTCCCAAGCAACTACAGGGTAAATCCCAACTCTGTTCACAAAAAAAAAGGGAAGAAATAGGAAAGATACACTGAAGTTTGCATCTCTGAACATAAAAGGAGGAGATTCCACCTCCACCTGCCAGAAATGGAATGAACTCTGCCAATTAGTTAGAAAAAGAGGTATAGACATGCTAGGGATACAGGAGGCTCACCTTGGTGAAACTCACACATGTGAGCTGAACTCCCTCTTCAAATAACAAATCTACTTTACATATATTGAGCATAAATAAAAACAAGCCAAATGCAAAAGGTGTGGCATTCATAATAAACAAAAAGATAATGAAATGAAGCAAACTCAAATACAGGCACCTAATCCTGAGTAGAGCCATAACACTAGAAATTTCCTGGCACAACAATACCATAATATGCTGCTTAAATGTTTACACACCAAATGAATCAAACAGAAACAAAAGATTCTGGAAAACTCTAAAGTCTATGTGGAACATAAGGCCAAGCCTTTTTATGCTAAGTATCCTGCTAGAGGACCTGAATGTAGTTGAAGATACAATAGATTGCCTACTGTCACACCTAGATCCTCCAGGTGCTGTAAATGTACTGACTACCCTAAAATTGCATCTAGGGCTTGCTGATGGATAGCAAAGAGAAAACTCTGCCCTAGTAAACTTCTCTTTCCAAATGACAAACAGATCAATCTAGTCACAAATTGACCATATATACATTAAAGAGAAGCTCATCCCACACAGCTGAGACTGGCACATTGAATGCACCATGATAAATACTGACCACTACATGGTCTCAGCAATGCTGATGCACCTCAAACAATCTGTCATAGGCAAAGGAAGATATGCTATGCCTGACCTACTGATAAAGGAAAAGGCTGTCCTAGACATAATCAAAGACATTGGTAAAACCCACTTACTAAAACTGGAGAATGTGGCAAAGGACTGCTCCACTAGCCTGAACCCCCAAACCCTCCACAAAGTTTTCAAAAAGCAAGTAATCAGTGAAGTCAAACATTACTCTTGATGTCTTAAACTAAAAATCCTAAAGAAAATCAATTTCTTAAGGAAGAATAGAGTTAAGGTTCTTAATAACACCTCTCTGAGTAAAGATACCCACCATGAAGAAGTGGCCCTTATAGATGAAAGAATCTTAAATTAACATAAACAAGGAGACCATGCCCCAAAATATGATCACCACTCTCAGAAGACCACATCTCTACTAGGACAGACTTACAAGAAAGTCTAAAAACATATCAGAAATTGCTAGACTCTACCATGAAAATCTTCAGAAGAACAGCCTGCCAACAAACAAAGCATCCTACAAATCCCACATCAAAAATGTCCTCTAGAAGTACCCCTCAGCTGTTTCATGGACTTCATCGTGACTGAGGAGTATGTCGCTACACCACTTTATATTATCCAATACTTACATATCTCTGTAGACATCTACTTACACTTGTCTACAGGTAATAAAGCTGTTTCACGGACTTCGTTGTGACTGAGGGACATCTACTTACACTTGTCTACAGGTTATAGGCCCTGTGTTCTTGCTTGATCTTGCACAGAAATTTTTTTTTCTTGTACAGCTCACACATGCAACTGACACCAAAATGTCCCAAAACTCTACATCCAACGGTCCCCCGATATTTCTGGAGGAACTTCACTTTGACGGAACAAATTTTGTACAATTCAAGAGCAGGGTGCTGATTGCAGCCTGTGCACGAGGAGCAAAGGGATATCTCGATGGTAGCATCCCCAAGCCGACCACTACAACACCCACACCTAAAAGCACAACACAAAAGGATGAAGAGGAAGTAAAGCTGGCCCTCGACATCGGCAACACAACCAAAGCAAGTTCAGTCGAACCTACTCAATGGAACTCATGTACACCCTCTTTCGAGGAATGGGATGTCCGTGATGCGTGGAGTCTTGCACTTATCATTTACAATTGCAAAAACCCCATAGGACTCGGTATCAAGATGGACGGATCTGCAGCTGACACATGGGACTCGTTGACAAAGTCATATGGTGCGATGTCAGAGTTGGCAGCCATGGGAGCAGAAAATGCACTCCAAGGAACATGATTTGCAGATGGAGGAGATCTCATAGCCAATATTTCCGACTTACGCACAAAATGGTTGGACACCACTGAGAAGGGAGCAAGCATCTCCGACGCCACATTCAGATCTATCATTATGATGTCGTTACCAGAGTCCTGGAACATCGTCGTAGCTAGTCTATACTCTACCAAAACGTTGGCTGAATTAATCTCAGGATTGTTGATTCATTGGGAGCGCCTGAGGATGCAGAAACCAACGACCCCGTTTGTTACCACCTTACAAGCCACGATGACTCAAAAGCCTAAATTGACGTGCACAAACCTGAACTGTAAAAGGACAGGGCACATGATAGAAAGGTGCTACTGGAAGGGTGGCGGAAAGGAAGGACAGTTTCCGCCAACTTTCAGGAACTGGGACCAAGCACTAGCCTCACTCACTGCAAAAACCCCGCCTACAGCCAACCTTGTGAATATATCAACCTCAGAAACCCAGACTACATACACCTTAGCCACCATACCAAATAACATGTCTACAATCCCGACTTTTGCAGACTCTGGAGCGAGCGACCACTGTTTTGTGGACCGGTCCATGTTCTCAGAATACACGGAACTTGCAGTACCAAGGGAGGGTAGAGCAGCGTCTAAGGACTCGGTATTTCACATCGTAGGCCAAGGCACTGTTAGAAAAACAGTTACCACAAAGGGAAAAACAGCTGAGCTAGTATTCCGAAACGCACTGCATACACCAGATCTTGCCGCAAACCTCATCTCCATTGGCAAATTTGATCGGGCAGGTTTCTCAGTCATTTTTGAAAAGGGCATGGTGGTATTTAAGGATGCCGAAGGGCGAGAGATCTTGACTGGGAGAGGCTCCAGTGGGATGTATTATCTCGACACGCTGGATGAAATGAGTGCACCTCAGGCAATGATTGCGACCTCAGTGAACCAACCAGTAGATATCGACGGATGGCATCGTCGCTTTGGTCATGCAGGAGCAAATTCAATTCGAACACTGGCCAGGAAGGATTTGGTAGATGGGCTGAAGATAAAAGGGGACTTAGAGGTTAAAGGCTTGTGTGAAGATTGTATCTATGGCAAACATACCTCAAGACCCTACAGTGGTGAGCACGAAACCGAGAGCAAACCAAACGAATGTGTGTACATAGACCTGTGGGGTCCAGCGTCAACAAAGTCCCTGGGTGGAGCAGTGTATATGATGCTACTTGCAGACGGATGTACTGCAAGACTCACGGGTTATTTTCTTACATGCAAGGATGCCATTACCACTCTGACCGCCTTCATCAACTACCATGCTGAGTCCAAACACCAGACTGGATACAAGTTGCAAAATGTTCGTATGGACGCCAGTCATGAATGGATGAACGAACTATGGAAAGGCTACTGTAGGACACAGGGTATTGTCCTGAGACCTGTTGTACCATACACGCATGCCCAGAACGGGTTTATTGAGAGGGCTATCCAGACTATCATTGAGGGGGGTCAGATGCATGCTTGTGGAGAGTGGTTTGTCTGAAGAGCTCTGGGCAGAGGCTGCTGCTACCCAGATTCATATGCAAAACCGTTTACTGTCTGTGTGACACGAGGGAGTGCCTGAGGAAAAGTGGTCTGGAAAAAGGCAAAACGTGGCGTACTTGAGACCTTTTGGGTGCATCGCGTTTGCAAAGGTACCAAAGGAACTCATAAAGTCCAAGCTCGAGCCAAAATTGGTCAAGTGCATGCTGGTCGAATATGCTGGCATGGGAGGGTATCGTCTGTTTGATAAGACATCTCAAACCATCATGACAGCCCGTGACGTCATTTTTGACGAGGGGTCAGGGCACCAAACGTATGTCATGGATGACAAGATGGACGACTTACTTTCCACTGATGACGCCAACTGTGGTTGGGTGCGCTGGACGTATATGCAGTACAACGCCGTCTCCAGCACCTGGCGTATGGGTTTGTGAGGAGTCCTGGCAGGGTCCTGGTGTGCTTGAGCAGAGGTGATAGGGCAATGCGCTAGACGATAGCGCCTCAGGTGCTACCTAGCAAGTGGTAAGCGTTGTAGAATTAGAGAGGTTATAGAGAAATAAATGAATAGTGCAGCATAGCGTGCCCGTAGGTGGCACCGTAAACGACAAAGACAAAATAGACAAAGCTAGCACCAAACTTGGTGACAAAGTCAGGCAGTGCTAGCGCAATTTGAACACTAAGTGTAACCGGGTGCTCAAGAGGTTACGATTCGTTGTTATATACATGGCAAGTAGCTAGTTTTTATACTATGCGCTACGGTATTGCCAAAATAAGTCCATTGATGGCGCTACCAATTAGCGCCTCTCTTTGTGACTGTAGCTAATGGCCACCTGTCAACGGCGACCTGCAGCACATGGGTGACGGCGACCAACGGCAACTCAAAAACTACTTAGAAGTGGTACAAGTTTGCTCACTTTTGATGTAATTTAATTGGCCATGCCATTCTGGGATATGGTCGGGGAATCCTCAACAGACGCCGTGAGCGCTAATTCCGGCGCTAAACATCGTACCATCTTTTGATAGATTTAAATGTTGGGTCTGCATGTATCCTGTCTCGTCGTCATTGATTCTTTTAGACTTCTGATTGAGGTGCCTCGGTGATTGACAGCGCCAATTGCTAACTCCTTTCAGTACTGATCGGGGTTTGGTCAGAGTCACTTCCCGCCATTGTGCTAGTGCTATGAGTTCTGGGCCTTCTTGGTCTTCAAAGTAGCTGAGTGGAGTGCGCTGAGGGGCTGATACTGGTGATTGAGATGAATGGATAAGTCTTGTCATAGAGCGCCCGCGCTAGGGCTGCTCTGTACCCAAGGCTGGTCGCTAGAGTCTCTAGTGTGTCAAGTGTTGGTCGGCCTATAATGTCCCTTGATGCGCTCAGTCCGAGTAGAAGCCTATCATCTCCCCCCGACTGAAAAATTGACTG
>QFEW01002048.1:0-24410 GCA_003316525.1 Termitomyces eurrhizus
TGCTCAGGCCTTACAGACTGTCCAGTTTCCAGGAGGCAACAGTTCAGCAGCAGGAATAAACTGTTATCATTGTTGGGAGTTGTGTCCCTCCCTGTCCCGGACGGGATAGTGCACACAAAGGAGTGGGGGAGCCATTGAAACACGATGCTCACAGGCATCAGCTTCGAGCAGATTGAGAAGATGCTGGACCTGGAGAAATGGGCCCAGAATGCACTGTACTTTGGGTGCCCAGG
The DNA here is from genome assembly GCA_003316525.1 of Termitomyces eurrhizus. Lineage (NCBI taxonomy): Eukaryota > Fungi > Basidiomycota > Agaricomycetes > Agaricales > Lyophyllaceae > Termitomyces > Termitomyces eurrhizus. The sequence goes on from QFEW01002048.1 coordinate 234, forward strand.
CATGCCTAATGCCATCCCTGGGATCACATTTGACACCGCATATCGTATGCACTGGAGGACCATTTTTGGCCATGCCCTGATTGGGTCTTTGTCCCCCCAGGGGAAGGCTCGCTCGTTGTTTCCCGGCAAATGGCGCTGGTGTTGGCCAAGCTGGGATTGTACCATGAGGTGGTACAAGACTTTAATGCGGCTCATCCCAATGATCCGTTTGTCTCAGCTCCTTGGAATATCATGTCCATCATGACGCCCATCTTCCCAGATGAGGCAGCGAGCACCATTATGGAAGATGACGTGATTCGTGTGATGCTTCACAACCGCATCCCCCTAGAGTGGGCTGACCATGCATATACGTATGGAGTGGTGTTCCCCAAACACCAATTTTTCCATCCTAGTCCAGCCATGCCGCGATACGTTCATGTTGATAATGAGCGTCATGTCTGAATGCATCGTTATGGGGTACCGGCTGCTATACCAGACTGGGATGGTTGGAGAACACCAACCACCGAAGACGTTCACTGCCTTTGGGTATTATTGGCAAAAGAGGAGGATGAGCAGCGCCGGTTTTACGCCAACCATGGGCTGCACTACTACATTGGGTCAGACCCCAACGTGCATCATCTATGGAAGAGGCAGGAGCAACATGGGCCCCTGCCCACGAGTTGTCCGACCGCAGGCGCTGGTCCAGCACGGGAGTCTGATGTGTCAGCACGACCACCGGCTTCGGAGCCACCCTCAAGGCCGCCATCAGTTGATGAGCGCATGCAGTCCCCCCAGCTGGAGGACTACCCGTCTAGCCTGACGGAGCCAATTGCATCGCCTATTGCACCCACTATGGAGTGATATTGTTGGCCACAGAGTCGAGCGTTGCAGACTGTACAATGGTCTGAAAGGGGGGTGTGTAACAGGGGGGACCTCTTCGAGGTCCCTATTCATTATTTTACCACAACCGCACCCTTAGGGGTGTGGGAGAAGCATATCGTATTAGAGGAAATAATTACAGTAGTAATTATTTCCCCAATTAATTTACCTATAAATTATATTGTATTTACTCGTATTTGGGTAGATACTTTTTTACTTACACTATGTACAGAGAAATCTACCGATTTGGCAGATTCTGTGTCTTGTGTGAGTAAGCCGGTAATTTCTCTTACATGGGGTCTTGTGTAAGCCAAACTGCATAACAATAAAAACTCATTGTCCTCTCTGATCCTGACATTGTAGTAGCCTCATCTCATATCCAGTGTAGTGAACACCTTTGCTGCATGCAACCTGTCCAAGAGCTCTCTTGTCAAAGGGATTGTATATGCATCTGGCCAAGTCACTGCATTGAGGGCACAAAAATCAACCACTAGCCTCAGTGACTCATCCTCTTTCTTCACAAAGAAGACACACACTTCAAAGTGTGCTTGATAGCCATATGTACCCTGTTTCCAGGTTTTTATCAATAAACTTATATAGCACCCTAAGCTCTGCCAGTGCCAGCTGGTAGAGGTGATCTTGGGGAAGAATTGATACATAATCAACAAGGTCAATGCCCAGATCATGTTTACAGTAGGCTGGCAGTCATTCTTGTACAGGACAGCAAAACCTTAAAAAACTTTAAAATTGACAACACCAACAATTGCACAAACAAGGGACAAACTCTGGCAAACTCTGGCTTATGTAAGCAGCCTGTATGTGGTGTTGAAGGGGCCACACTTGTCTGAATGATAGCTAAACAACCAGAGCACCTCAAAGGCTGAAAGTAGTACTAATGGATAGTGTTGAAAGAATAGAAGCAGTAAAGTAAAAGAATGACAGAGGAAATAAGGAAATGAATGAAGAGAGAATGAAGGAATAAAGAGTGAAAGATGGAAGAAATAAGGAGTCCTCTGACATGGGCAACTCTCAGAGGAGGCCCACCTAATAAAGGACTTTCTAGAGGATAGGGCACTGCCATAGATATCTTCTCTCTCCAGCAGGGAGGAGAAAACCACTACTATTACTACTACAATGCTGCCCCTCCCCCACACAACCTGAACCCTCAGGACAACACCAGAGATGTCCTTGTCCAAGAAAGTAAGTTACATATATATTCAGAAGCCTGAGCCCTTCCATGGATGCAACCCCTGAAAATGGCAGACCTCCCTTATGCAATGTCTTGATACATTCCAAGCCAAGCCAGTTATGTTCCAGCTTGAGGGCTCTCATATTGTGTTTGCAGCATCATACCTGCAGGGCCTGGTCTTTGACCACTATACAAGCCTCCTCTGGTTTGACCCCAACAACCCTGTGCTGTCTCAGTAGATGGCCTTTATACAGGAGTTCTTTAGCAGGTTTGGTATCTTTGACACCATCATAGAGGCCAAAGAGAACCTCTTCAACCTCCAGGTGAGGTCTGAGGAGCACCTTGCCACCTTTATCACTCAGTTTGAAAAGGAGGCCTATGAGACAGGCTAGAACTACAACACTCTCTGGTTTGCCCTCCAGTGCATGCTGCCCCAACAAATTAAGGACATCCTTCATCTTGCCCCCAAGCAAGTGATGTACAATAGCTACAAGGCCCTGATAACCCAAATCAACCATAAGTACTGGGCAGACTGCAATAAATACTCCAGCTCTCTGACCCAGTGGAACTCCTCTGGTGGACCTCCTGGAAAATCAGTGCTGCCAGAGATCCAATCCAAGGAGCCCCTCCACTGACTCTTAGCTGCCTTCAATGTCATAAATGTTATGGTCAAGGACTCCTGGGCCCACTCCATGCTCCAGTACCATGACTCTTGGCTGCCTTCAATGTCATAAATGTTAATGACCTCCCCAACTCACTTCTTAGAAATTCTGATGACCTCAAAGTCCAACCACTGACCACTCTGACAACAATGAGGAAGAGGCCCTTCATGCAAACTGAGTCAGAAACTCTGATTGACTCTGGATTGATGTTCCTGAGGAAGTCCAAGAACAGTGATGCTGGAAGGGCATCTGTCTCCTCTGCAGAGAACTTGGGCACTTCATTGGCAGTTGCCTGAAATGCCAGACCATGGGTTGGGCTGTTTGTACTCTTGATAAAGAAGAATTCAACTTCCAATTCATGAAAAATAATCCAGCAATTTAGAAACAGAAGAAATTCTAAATCTCAAATTGGACTATGACATCTTCTTTGCCCTGGTTTCACACATCCATGCTATGCTACCCATTCTCCAGACACCCTCGCACTTCCCCTCACACACTTCCTCCAGTCTCTTCTCCTCCAGACTACTCTTGCTTCCTTCTCAGAGCACATCAACATTTTCATAGACAGTGGCACCACCAACAGCTTCATTGATGAAGCATAGGCAGCCCTTGCTCCTCAACCTCCTCAAAGACTCCTTCTACTCATACACTCTGACTCTCTGATTGCAGCACCTCCTTGGCCAGTGACATTACCTATTTTGTACAGATGCCCATGACCTTGACCTCTGGCCACTGCCAGACCCTCCAGCTCCTGGTTGCCAAACTCCATGTTGCTGCCCCACTCATTCTTGGACTCCCATGGTTGCAGGAGGGGTGGAGGAACAAAGGGGCATAATGTGGCATGACATGTTGAATAAGGGTTGACCTCCATTTTTTTTTCTTTTCTAGCCCTCTCCTTGATGGCATCACACTTTGGACTTTGACTTCAACTCCCAACTGCCACTTTATAGAGTCTCAGCACTAGAGGGGGGGTGATGTCATAATCCACACTCTGCCTGTTGACACACAACTCTGAGACAACTCTGCACTCATCCATCTTAGCCCTAGGAACACCACTACTTTAGCTCATAGTTAGTAACATGTCATAGTAGTCTCAATATTGCCATAACTTTTGCTTTTATACTCATCTATCTATCTTGTTTACTTACTCAATCTATCTTCTTTGATTTCCAAGTCTCACTTTGATCTTATCTTCTGTCTCCTAGTCTCAGCCACCAAGTTTTTCCTCGTTGTCTCTCTAGACCCCTCTGCTCTGCTCCCTCTTGTTGACCCTTGGACCTAGTCTGGGATTCTGTCAAGCTCTCCCCTCAAACTCTAGCACCCTACACATGTTCCAGAGTATACCTGCACCTTGCTGGAACCTCTGGAACCTACTTGTCCCCACTTTCTGTAGGTTTGGAGTTATCTGTAGATGCTGAGTCTACCTGATAAGTACATGCTTGCATTCAGAAGCCTCTGTAGTCAGCAGAACCTGACAGCATTGGTTAGTTTTCTCTTCAAAGCTTTCTCACCTCTTTTTGTCCAAATGCTGATCAGAGATCTCCTTTGATGAGGAGGACCTTCACTAGGAGGTTGGTATTCCTGTTGATTGAGGCAGTAGAGATATTGAGGATGTCTCAGGTGGGGATTGCATGCCTCAAAAATAAGAAAGAAGTCCTCAAGTAACTTCTCTGCAATTTTCTGGTTTTCTACAATGACACAATATACAGTGTTGTCCAACTCTATTCTTTGCTGACATACTATATGACTGTGTTTTGCAAGAGAATGATCTTCCAAGGTCCCTTCCAGTGTTGAGGTTTTGCAAGACTTTTTTGAGCTGTCTGGTAGATGAATTTGGTGCACTCTTATTCAACCTCTTACTATGAGTTTGACTCCTGCAGATAGCTGTGATTGAGTGTCAAGCAAATCTTGATGGACTGCATCTAAAGATACCAGGCTTATAGTAGGAGGTGGCAAGAATGAGGACTCAGTAGTGAGTAAAGAGTCTAAGATACCCACGCTCCTCCCTTTCCTGTCAGGGAACTCCTCATTTCTTCCTTTTCTCACTCCTTATCTCTTCACTCTCCCTTCATTCATTCTCTTATTTCTTCTGACATTATTTCATTTTACTGTTTCTATTCTTTCAACACTATCTGTTAGTACTACTCTCAGCCTTTGAGATGCTCTGGTTCTTTAGCTACCATTCAGACAAGTGTGGGCCCTTCAGCACTGCTTCCAGACCACTTATATAAGCCGGAGTTTGCCTTTCTGACTTCTAAAGTCCGGAGTTTTTCTGCCTTGTTTGCATAGTTGTTTAGTTAGTCAATTTTCGAGTTTTTAAGGTTTTGTTGCACTGTACAGTTGTTTCTCATGCTTCAGAAGCCTCAGAAGCATCCAACCTGGCATAGGGAATCTCTAGACTTGTTCTCTTTAGATCTCCCTCTGCCAGGTAAGTAGTTATTATGATATTGTCAATCCATACTCTAATACACTTTGGATCTCCCTCTGCCAGCTGTGTGACTGAGCCACAGCCTCTAGAGGCCACCCTTACATTTCCCCCTTCCCTCTCTTTTTCTCCACCCCCATCCCTCTTCCGCCATTCTCCATGATCTCCAAGACGCCATCCCATGTGGCAGACACTCATGCACCTCCTTTCCTTCTCTCCCACCCTGATGCCGGGTGATGCTGGACAATGTCAGCAGATGCCAATGGATATATGATGGATAGTGACAGATGCTGATAGATACCAGCAGATATCTGGCAGATGCCAATGGATCTACAATGGATAGTGACTGATGCCGATGGATGCCAGTGGATTACAATGGCTGCCAACAAACTCTGACAGATGCCAGCTGATGGCCAGCTGATGGCAGATGATGCCAACACCCCTTTCAAGCCACAAAACCTCTTTTGGGAGGTATGCCACCCCCCTTCCATCTCAAAATATCTATACAGGGACTTGCAGAAATGTAGGTGGGCATCCATTCATTGTGCTATCTAACCTTTGAATCTATCTGTAAGTAACAGACCTGTGGTGCAATGGTTAAATGTATGTTCTGTTGCTAGAGGCTTGCCCAAGGCCGGGGGTTTGATTCCCCCCACAGACATAGGGGGATCAGAGTTGCCTTTTTTTTTTGGTCCAACCAGCCTCCATGGGCCTGCATAGGCCTCTGCAGATGTCCGCTGGTGCCCTGCACAGGCCTGGGAGGGCCTGCATAGGTTTGAGTGGTTCGACATAGATCTGCATAGATGTTTGCTGGTGGCTTGTATAGGCCTGCGTAGGTCTGCAGATCCCTTTTGTGGACATATGCTGGCATTGGGGGTGGGAAAAGGAGGGAAGGGGAGGCATGCAGCCTTGAGTTACTGCAGGGAGGAAGGGAGAGGGGAGGAAAGTGGGAAACCTTGAGGAGGGTTTATTCATGCCATAATGTCTGCCAATGGAGGAGGTTTTCACTCATGGGCTGATGCCTGCTGGTGGCCGCTGATGCACATTGATGTCCGCTAGTATCCACTGGACCATGTCATACAGCACATTGTGACACATCTGTGGCTCTGTATTCTATGGCACTGTGTGCACTGCTCTGCTCTAGTGTAGCGGACTCTGCTGGAGTATGGTATGGCACAAAGCAAGCTCTCACACAATGTATAACACATACTGTTGTGATGCCTTACCCTGCCTCCTCTCTAGAAAGAGGAGGAAAATGTGTTCTAAGCCTGAGTATGCAAAATGAGGCAATCAAAATAATGAAAGTAAAAAGATACCTTAAGATACATGAAAACAAACCAGGCTGGACAAAGGTAGCAAATGCAATAATAAGCAGCAAAATCACCAAGAAATTGAACATGACAGACAATATATTCTTCTGTAACACATTTCTCCAATCCCTGACTACCGACACCAGAGACAAGAAAGTAGGGCTCCCCTCTTCCCTACAAAGAATGTTAAGAACTGCAAAAAAACACAAGATTGCCTTTTACATACTATTACTAGAAAAGGAACTGAAAGAACAATTATCAGTGTGGTTCCATGGTTGGACTAAAGAGCAAAAAGATAAAATGGAACTTGGAACATGCAAAGTACCTGAGAAAGGTGCACAACATCAGCACTGTGGAAGATATGCTCCACATAACCAAAATGCTAAATGTTGACATAAACCCAAACCACAAACCATGGAAGACTGTGCATGTGATATGTGCAAGAGATATAGACTAAATAGGTGCATAAACCCATATAAATGTGCTCAGCTTGCAGAGGAACTCCTAAGCAAGCTGGATGAGAAATGGAATTCGAGATCAGAGCAGCAAAGCAGAGCACTCATGGAGGAGGAACTAGCAATATCCCAAATGGAGGAAACACAGGTATTCAATCCTGAAATCTCAACAAAAGATAGCCTAGAGAAAGGCTTCAGGATTTTCACAGAAGTAAGCACTAGCCAGAACACAGGCTCCAGAGATTATAGCAGATCAGGAGCATCCCTACCAAACAAGATAACTGTGTATACCAATGGATCCTGTCTTAAAAATAGCTCAGTGGAAGCAAGAGCAGGAGCAGGAATCTGATTCAGTTAGGATGATGAAAGAAACCTTGCTATAAGTCTCCCCAGTGACCTCCCACAGTCTAACAACATGGAAGAAGCAGTTGCTATACTAGTAGCAGTTCAGATGATGTCTAGCAATTGCATCCTACATATAAAAAGCAACTCACAAATAATACTTGACACCATTACAAAGAACCTGTTGAAGAGAGAAGATGATGGATGGATCAGTACAGCAAACAAATTGATATTAAAGGCCCTAGTAGCAAACCTCTGGCAAAGGCAGAGGATAACCCTGCTGGAAAAAGTAAAAGGGCATGCCGGAATACTAGGAAATAAGGGTGTGAACAAAGTAGCAAATGAAGAAGTAAATAAAACAGTTGAAAATGAAATCAATCTAACAATATCTAAGAAATATAAAGTCTCAGGCACTAAACTAGCAAATCTAATCCAGTCCACAGCCTACAAAGGTCTTGTGGAGACCTCTGCCATACTTTATAGGAAAGATACAACCATCCACCAATCTGGGCATATACAAGGCCAATATTTTCATGCTTGACTAGAGGTATGTTTACTTGATACATGTTAAAAACCTATCACTAAATGTTTTATTTCTAGTTCTTTTTATTGTAGTTAGTACAATAGCTATCTATCTGTTCTATACCTGTAGCTGGATGTCAAGACTAAACACATGTTGCTGGGCTTATGCAGTTTATTTTATTTTATTTTATTTTTTCTTTGCATATGACTGTAGCTCAACATTCTCTGTCATTGAAGCATTAGGCACAGTTCTCATGAGGAACATTGAAAAGCACGTCATATTTGCTCTATTAGCAGTAAAGCTCTTATTGATTAAACATCTTTGGTGAAACAGTTTTATAATATTAGTAGAAGATGCATTATTAATCATTGGTATTGATACAGCTAATAATTACATTAATACTTACTACTAGTCAACCATTCATATTTTTGTATATAATGTCTTTATGCCAACCTGAATTGTCAATGTTCAGCTAACTGAGCTTTATTGCCAATAAGTTAAAGGAGTATCAAAATGCCTTAATTGCATAGTATTATGATTTGTTGTTTCCCTACACTATTTAATATGTCAGTTTCTGATTATGATAATGTATGCTTATATAATGATAGTTAAATACAATTGACTATTAGCATGTCCAAGTCATCCAATTGCTTATAATGTCTACAATGAAAAATTATTGGTATCACAATGTACTGATGCATAGTCCATTAGTCCAATTGTAGTACACTATCTACAACATTCAATCATATATAGTACAACATATGCAATGTACATTTTAGGTTAGCAAGCAAGAAATTACAATATGGGCCTCTTCCCAACCTCCAGTCCCTTCTCTGTCTCTCCTATAGTTGTTGTTGCTGCTGCTGCCACTTCATCTGTCACCACTGTTGCCATTGCTGCTCTATCCATCATTGCTGCCATAACTGCCACTTCACCCAACTCTACTGTCGTCATTGCTTCTTCTAAAGTCGATACCACTATTGTGATTATTTCATTCCATATCAGCATGGGCTGACCAGCGTCTGCTGCTACTTCTATCCAAGTTCCCAGTATCACCACATTCCTGCATTGGTGTGCCACCAACAGACCTTCCAACTAATTGATTCCTTGGCCAAGCTCTGATGGGATATGCTGGGGCAGCCCTTGCTGGATGAGGATGAGTGCCAAGGAACCTCCATTCAACAACAGTTGGTACTCACGCACCTCTCCTGGATATGAAGATGTATCAGGTAAATATTATGGAACATATAGTCACTTACACATAACATCTTCCTGGGCCAATGCCAATGCATTCAACAGCCAGTTCCTTCATAAAATCTGTAGCTGTGCTGCCTCCACTTGCCATATTGCCTGTCATACCTCTCTATCTCCAATGCCCCAGGTGCCGCATTGTCTGCAGGAGTAGTTCCAGGGGTCTTTGAGGTTGTCCCCAAGTCTCAAAGGTGCTAGAAATGGAGTTAGCCCTATGGAAAGTCAACAGACCTACTATGCAAGCAGCAGGCTGGTCAAATAGTCTACCTGTCAAGTTGAGAGATTGTAGCATGACTGAGGCATTTTGTCATTCTTCCTGTTGCTATTGCTCCAGAGTTGGAACCACAGGAGGTGCTGGGATCAGCTTTGGAAGTCTCTGTTAGATGTGGATCAAGCGGCTGGAGTCCATGAAGTTGTTAAGGGATCAAGAGGAGGGGAACACATGGACTTCATTGAGCAGTTGCTGCAATTCTTTGCAGAGAATCATGTTGCACCTATACTTGACCATGGCTTGTTCTGGAGATCTCTGCAAGCAAGTCATTCTCCAAACTTGACCAAGCAATGTGCCCAGTCCTCTGAGGTGCCCTCCAAGTCATCGTATCCAAATTCTGTGAGTAATGCCCTTGTCTGCTGTGCAAAGGTCTTCAGGAGAATTCTGAGCAAATAAAGCACCTTGTTACATTGATGTTTGTACTCCTCAAAGCATTGCTGTTCCATAGGCAACAGAGGGGTCCATGCAGGTGGGGCAGTGGCCAGGTAGTATTGTGGCAGGTAAGCCTCCTATGCAACTCAGGGTGCAACTTTATTAGTAGGGGAAGGTGTCAGAGAATGGGATGACATGCACAACATAGTTGGAGTTGATAGTAAAATTTTTTTTGCTACATGTTAGGACACAGGACCCCAGTTCCCATACTTGGACCCCCAGGCCAAACCACCAGCACCATGTGCCTTGGAGGGTCTTGGCACTGAGAGGAGGTGATGTCATGACCCCCCCATCCAGAACCACTCCAGAACATCCTGAGACCCCACCCAGAACCCCCTCACCAATCCCACAACATTACACATGCCCTTTAATAGCCCCACATCACAGATCCTGGAATCACCTGCCATCATGGCTGTTGCCTTGCAAACATATCAATCACCTTAGCTGTCACACATCATGCATCTCAGTGTCCCCTACACACCAATTGATCACACACTCCATGTGCACGATCCTTGGAATATAGTCCTCCTTCTACCCACTGCCACCCATTAATTTCTGAAAACCATCCCAGACATTCTAAAACCTCTGAGAAACCTGGAGTGACCTCCACAGTACTTATAGAGTAGCAACTCTCTTGTATCACCTTAGTCTTGATATTACACTTACTGTTTGCATGCCCTTTTTGATTTGACTGGTACACATTTACTGGCATGCTTGACTGGCATGCATACTTTGAGATTGGTATGCACTTTGCAATTCTAAATTTGTTAACTCTAGTCTCATCTTAGAACTCCTAGTTCTTGACTTGACCTTAATCCCAACTCACCTTTGGCTTCTGTCACGAGCCACACTTGCGCCACCCCGACCCTCCAGTAATCCCTGCCTGAAACCCCTCCCTTGAAAACCGTCCCCCACTCACCACCCAGCACGTCCCTGGGGCACACAGGACCCAGACCGACTAGAACTGATGCCACCCTGACCCAAATCCTGATCGATCAAGCCTGGAGGCCGCCCCCATTCAACACCCTGCTTCCGGCACGACTCCCAGGCCTGGGCAATACACCACAGCCCATTCGCACCCTGGGACCATGTGACTGCAGAGGACTCCCACCCAAACAATACACCACACAGGATGAACCACGTGGAAAGGGATATGGACCTCACCTGGGTGACCCGGAGCTCACCTGGCACCAGGTATTTAACCCGTAGTTCATAGCTCATTACAGTAGTCTTGATATTGCTATAAACCCTCATCTCTACGCTTGTTTGTCTATCTACTTGCTAAGTCTACTTGTTTTCCTTCAACTGTAAGGGCGACCTCTAGAGGCTGTGGCTCAGTCACACAGCTGGCAGAGGGAGATCCAAAGTGTATTAGAATATATACTGACAATATCAAGGTAGCTACTCACCTGGCAGAGGGAGATCCAAAGAGAACAAGTCTGGGGATTCCCTATGCCAGGTTGGACACTTCTGGGGCCTCTGAAGCGTGGGAAACAACTGTACAGTACAACAAAACCTTAAAAACTCGAAAATTGACTAACCAAACAAGTGTGCAAACAAGGGAGGAAAACTCCGGACTTTAGAAGTCAGAAAGGCAAACTCCGGCTTATCTAAGCAACTTGGAGCGGTGCTGAAGAGCCCACACTTGTCTGAGTGATAGCTAAAGAACCAGAGCACCTCAAAGGTTGAGAATAGTACTAACAGATAGTGTTGAAAAAGTAGTAACAGCAAAATGAGAGAATGATAGAAGAAATAAGGAAGTGAATGAAAGGAGAGTGAAGAAATAAAGAGTGAAAGAAGAAAGGAATGAGGAGTCCCCTGACATCAACCACCTAGTTATCTCCTTATCAAAAAGCTTACTCTGGAGTAGCAGGATGACTTTGTTGATGAAACTTCTCCTGGCATTAAAGAGGAGTTTCTTGTCATCCTTTACCTGGCTGACTGTCAGCCACATGTCAGTCTACAGGACAACTGTTAGTGCATGTCTATTAAGAAGGAGTACTTGCATCTTACCAGGTCCTTTAGCTGTTCTTTGAATTTAGAGAGGTCTCCCCTGCAAGCAGAGTACAATACTTGAATATTTGTATTAATAATGTGTTGGTAGAGTTCAGCATTAGACATGGCAGATAGAGGATTAAAGAAATAGTAGAGAATGGATGAGAACTTTACACAAAGCAAATTCTGAAAATAGATATCATGTGATCCTGTTTAAATTACAAAAGAAGTTTGATTTATTGCTTGACAAACCTTACTTTGTTTATCTTAATGTGTAGTAAATAACAAATAGCTAAGCAGGTCAAAAACTGCATATATTTTGATGTTTAATACATTAAGTGGGAGTCAAACCTGCCTACTGCAAGCTACAAGGAATATCAATTGAGAATATTCTACTACACCACATGGTCTTACTGAATATGCTATGGTGTAAATAAATATCAGTCTAACATTGTCAATTCAATGCAGATCAATTATCCAGTTGCTGTAAGGGCAACACTGAACATCTGCAGAACTCCTTTCACAGACTAGCAAGTGCTGGTGGCAAGCAAGAGTCAAGCAGGCATAGAGTCAGGCAAGAGTCAGGCAAGAGACCAGCAAGGCTAACCAAGTGGTCAGACATTGCTAGAGAGCTTACAGTTGATTCCTTGTATAGGCTAGGAGAACAATGCTATTGTTCAGCCTGGAGATATTCTATTCTACAGGCTGCCTATATATACTATATTGGTGGTTAGGCTATTACTAATACTGTTTACTAAGTGAGCCCCAGTATGTAAAGGAGGATGACTAACAATAATTGATGCTGAGTAAGGTCCATGCATATGACTCATCAAGGCTGACTACTAAGAGACAAAGGAGGAAAGGATGGGCTGAGCAGCCAGTTGGATCTGCTAGAAATAGGCACATCATTGGACTAAGCTTGGAATAGAGTTAGACAGAGTCCAAAGACTGGTCCCCTGACAGTTGCAGTAAATTCTTTGAGCCACCCATATACAGGATACAAGTCTGCTAGTCTCCAGCAGACTTCTTCTGCTCTTTGTCAATTTATTACAGATAAAAAATGAAAATGATAACATTATCAATGCATGAAAAGGCATTTGATCTGTTCAGGGTGCATTAGTAACTAACATTTAGCTAAGCAGGTCAAAAACATGAATATTAGTTATAATAGATACAATAAGGAAAAGTCAAACCTACCTATTGTGCACTATGTAGGATATTGATTGACAAATACTGCTGCTATCTACTAACATCTGCTAATGTCTGCTAATATCTGCTAGCATCATTTATTTGATTCATTTAAAACTCCAAAGATTACTTGAGAAGTTTAGAATGGAAGAGCTTGCTACATGTGCTGTACTAAACACAGGTGCAAGCCTCTTCATTCTAAACTTATCAAGTAATTAATGAATGATGTTAGCAGATGTCAGTGGCCTCCTGCTATCATATGCTTTAGAGAAAGTCAAACCCACTTCTTATGCACAATATAAAATAGCAATTTATCAATATTCTACTGGACCACAGGAGCTTACTACAAGTCAGTACAGTTAGGTCAGTAAGTTCATTTGATCTGTTTATCTGCTCATGGATGAGATACAGGTCCACCAGACTTGTTCCTCTTTCTTTCAACCTAGTACCATCCCTACTAAAATATTTGTGATTTTTTCACAGGACAGCTCCTGTTGGCTGACATAAGCTAGCTCACATGCTAATGTCTGCTACCATTTGCTGGCATGTCAGCAGACAGCAAACACTCATGCACTTCCCTTCTGCTCTTCTCTCTTTTTCTTCTTAGTGCCATCTTCTCCACTGATGACATTCAAAGTTTGGTCAGTAACAAATGTAAGAATACTGTTACCAATCCAAAGGCTGGCATTGGGTGTGCTAAATGTATTGAGGGGAGTCCTGGACAGGTCCCAGAGATCACATCTGTAAAATAACAAAATGTTGGGAAGAGGGTCAGCAAGAGTCAAGCGCTAAAGATAAAAAGCACCTGTGGAAGGAGCAGTAAGTGAGCATGGCAGGACAAGCAGCAAGAACACAATAAGCTTAGCAATTCCTAAGCAATGTTAATGCTTGCCATAAATATAAGGCACAAAGGTTCCATTAGATAGCAATAGTCTATAAGTGCTGACTACTTCAACGTTGACTGCAAATGAGATCTAGACCATAAGGGGAGACTAGAGTGAGTGGAGGCAAGAAACTCTGTTTTGCTAGGTATGCACAAGTCAGTAAGTACTTTTTATACTACAAGGAGTTTACCATTGCCAAGTAACTAATAATGCCAAAGTGCAGTGAAGTAGAAAATTTTATAGGGTAGCTCCAATAGTTTCAGATCCCTACTGTCTATTCAATGCACTAAGCAGTGCCAGGCAGCAGATCGCAATGCTAAACTATCATCAATCTATCAAACCTTCTGTCTGTTCAATATGCTAAGCGATGTCAGGCACTAAATCAAGGCACTAAGTGCTGTCAAATGCCAAGCTGTCCATCATTTTTGATAGATCATCTGTCTTCTCACTAAGCACTGTCATCAGTGACTGATGCCATCTGTCAGTTGTCATTCTGTTTGCCATTGGCACTATTATTAATTGGATCTGCTTCTTGCTGTGCATGGCCATCAAATATTGCCAAAATTGGTCAGATAGCACATGCTAAGGTATTCCAAGCCAGTGCCATGCTGCCATGGCCTGCCATTGATGCACTGATCCTGTATGAGGTCCTATCAATATCAGAGTACCAGATGGTAACCCTATTTAGTAGCTCTAAACTGTGAACAATACATAAATTACTGTTCTGCTTGAGGACACAAAACTAGCAGGAGCAGTAAGAGCTGTTAGATAGCTTGTATATGCCAGCCTGTATCTTGGTGCAGATAATCTGACAGACTTTGGCCTCAATATCAGGCAGCAAAGATCTATTGTGTTCAGTCCATAGGACATGAGGAATAGTAGGGATTACTACTAGCAAAAAGAAGTCTGGGTGCAGGCTGCTGTGCTCAGAGTCTTCCTGAGCAAAGGCTTGATTTTGCTTAGTGATAAGGTTGGTAAAAACATGTATTTTGTCTTTAGTGAAAAAGCTGGTGTCATAATTCTTAGCAAATTGTTGCTAATGCTCAGCAGTAAATTGTCCTGTTGGTTGAAAAGGTGGCAGATGCAGGGTAAAAGTTGGGATGTCAGCAAAGGAGTTGCCAAGGATGTAGTGTTTGATTTGAAAGGCTTCAGGCAAGTAGACGGCAATGAGTTTTAATTTTAGTGCAACTGGCTTGTATTTCTTTTTGACTTATACCTCTTTCCTTTTAGGAGCATTTATGGAGATAGCATTGGCAATGAAATTGGCAGAGAAAGTGTTAGTGCTAAGAGTAACTGGAGGGTTGGTATTGACAGAAAAACTAGGAAGAGTATCATCCAATTTATTGACCTTGGTAATGATTGTTGCTAAGGGTCATTGAGGGGTAACTGCCATCTTGACCTAGTTGCAGATGTCTGGTACAATGCTGCAGAGCTTCTTTACAGACAAGGTAACAGGAGCTTTTATAATGCAGATAAAGATATTTTTTGATGTCAAAGATGGGTGCAGTAGGATGGTAACCTTCTTCAGGGCATTTTTTTGGTGTGGAAAAGTTATGTTGGGCAGGAGCATGATATCTATCAGATAGACCTGCATAAAGATGAAGAGGCAGCAAGAAAATAAACCTTTTTAATGCTGCTGATGTGCTAAGAGAATGATACTTCAATAGTTGGCAAACAAGGTGCCAGGAACTGCCAAGAGTCTATATATAGTCTCCTCAAAACAAGAAGTCTCTTTGCCTTTCAAAAAAAAAGGCAAAGCTAAGTGCACTCAAATGAGGTCCCCTTCTCCTACTCCTCAGGATGTGGATATGGCACTTGCTGCCAGCCAGCTGCTTTCAAAAGACAGTGAGACTAGTCCCAGTCACTTGCTGTCCTCTATCCACTTGGAGAGGCATCTTTATTTACTGAAGACTCTGGAGAGGCTGCAGCAACAGCACCAGTAGCAAGAATGAGCAGGAAGAAGATGAGAGAGGAGGTGAGAAGGCAGAGGATGTGGTAGTAGTAGGCAGCAACAAGGACATGGCAGGGGAGGAAGACAAGGAAGTTGAGAAGGCAGAGAGAGCAGCAGTGGCAGCACCAAGGAGTGAGGAGAGTAATAAAGAATGGCAAGGCCCCAACAAGAAAGAAATGCTCTGGGAGGAGCCCAATTGGCAGTGGCTACCACTTTACAGTGCCACTGCCCCTTGGGCCTAGGAAGTATCAGACAAGGAGGAAGTTGCTGGACTAGAGCCCTGGCAAGCTATAGTTACTAGGGTGGACCCCACTTGGACCCCCCCAGCCCATGACATGCATCAATGGTGATGCATTTTAATAGTTGGGACAGGATGCAGTATACCCAGTGGTAGCACTTTATCCTTAGGATATGCTAGAGCAGTTTGCTGGGAGAGCAGCAAGGATGGAGGTCTTTGAGTGAGAGTAATGTCAGGTTCAACTGACAATGAGGGCTTCCAATTGCAAGCAGGTCCTTACTAGGCAGACTCAAAGTCTACAAAATGTCTCCAGGCCATGGTGGGTGAGCTCCAGAGCTTTGAGTAGGGCATGAGGATGCTCCAGAGCATACATAGAGCACTGGAGTTCAAAAGAGTGAGTAGGCAGGGATCCTGAGCTAAGTCTGAGAAGCAACAAAGAGAAGTGGAGCTGAGAAGGGCAAAAAAACAATGAGGAGGAGATTGGGAGGAAGACTGAGACCAGGAAATGGAAGAGAAGATTGAAGTAAGACTACACTAATTTGTTCATGTGCCCTTTGATTGACTGGTATGCATCGACTGGCATGCTTTGACTGGCACGCTTAATTTACACACATGCTCTTGAAATTAGTATGCACTTTGCAACTTAAAGTTTACTAACCCAGGTCTTGTCTTAGAACCCCTAGTTCTTGACTCAATTCTAACCCCATCACCCTCTCTACTCCCCCTGATCCCCAGACTAAGTCCCTCATCCTGGGAATCCCTTGTTTGCATCTTGAACCCTGGAGCATGGTCCAGAGTTCCAGACACCTGAGTACATGTAGATCAAGTCCACCTTGTAAGGGTGTTGCTTTCCCAGAAAAGCTCCTGACTCAGTGGAACCTGACACAGAAGTTAGGGCAATATCAAGTCTACCTGTAATGAGCTACTGATTATTAGTTAAATACCTACAGTGGGTAGGTTCTGGGCCAACTGAGTGAGGTCCAGAGCTGCATGCCATGTAGTTAGTCCTGTGCAGTGTATTGCTTGGATATGAGTCCAAGTATGGGTGTGGCACCTTCCAGGCTGATTGGAATAGTGTCAATCAGTGGCTGAACAATGGAGCAGGGGTGCCAAAGTAGTTGGTTAGTCCTAGCACATGAGAGAGCTGGTGCTGATTAGATGTCTAGAGTACGCCTGGAGCTCTGGGGCCAGGTCAGGGGTCAGCATAAGGTGGCAGTATAAAATGGCAGTGTAAGGTGGTCAGGAGTTAGCATAAGGTGCTGGTCTTGACAAGCAGAAATGAGTCTGAGCACAGCTCATGGCACTCTGGCTCTGATGTTTCAATTTAGCATGCAGTCTTGCCATTCTGCAAGACTACCAAGCAGACTGCCAGAACACCCTTGATTGGCAGACCTCTAATGCCATTCAGCCGGGGGACCTGTTACCACTTTGCAATGCCTTGTTGCTACCTTCAGATAACAGCTTGCTGATGGACAATGAGAGTAAGTAGACAGACTATAGAGTAGATTAGCTGTCATATATATCTTTTTATACACTTGCCATGCTCTGTATATAACCTTTGGAGGGGTTTTTAATAAGTACAATCAGGGGTAAGTAACTTTAAAGGAAGTATCAGAAATTGAGTCCAAGAGATAAAGTGAAGTGGAATAGAACAGCAAGGAATCAAGTATGGTCTGGCAAGAGAGGCAGTAAATGAGGGACTTCGCAAAACTTTAAGTTAAAGAGAAATACTCAGTAAATCATCATAGCAAAAAACTTTTGGCAAGAGTCACACAAGATGCTAGGCATTGGCAAAAAACCCTTGGCAAGAGTTGTGCAAGGTGCTAAGCATTGGTGACATGCTAATGCTGTATCTTGATTATATAAGAAAAATATCTGTGAAGTATAGTACAGTAAGCTGTTTAGCAAGGAAATTAAAGTAAAGTAAGTAAATGAGAGAAGAGGCTTATCAAGGTTTTATAATATTTTTAGTCATTTTCTTCTTCTGAAATAGTTAGCAAGTTGTTGTTGTCTAATAACTCTGTTTCTTTAAGCTCCTGGAGCTTGACAGTATTGATATCTAACACCTCAAGCAGCAAGTCAATGTGTTCTCTAGTGAGGTATGGCAGTAAGCAGAAGATGGCAACTGGTCTGTGGAGTACTGATCCATCTAGTTCACAAAGAATATAAGCACTTCCATGGTTACAGGAAATAACTACCAATAGCCCCAAGTAGTGTGGGTGCATCTTCTTGTTATATGAGGTCTCAATCTTGGAGTTGCATATAAGTACTAGCACACCTCACAGAAAGTTGTAGTCCTTGATAGTAGTACTATAGTCAGCCTCAAACCTAAGTGCAGCTTGGCAATCAGCAGCAAAGACAATCTCATGAAGTCATTCCAAGTCCTCACATCATCTCTAGAGGTCAAGAGCACATCTGGCAATCAAGTAAGTAGTTGCTAAGATGCTGTTGGGTTCTGGCTAGTAATAAGTTGCTTTGATGATGTTGGCAGGGAGCAGGAAATGGATGCCAGTAGCTGCATAATAGGGAGAACAACCCATGCACTTACAGATAGTGACTCTTTCCAACCAAAAGACTGAGTATGTCACCTTACTCTAACAGAACTTGTCACCATTGACTGCTTTGAAGAGCACTTGCCACACATCAAAATGAGGCCATTCCACCAAGCTGTTAGCATGCTTGTTGTAGCTAGAGACCCAGATATGGTAGATATTGTACTTCTTGGCAAGGTAAGTTAAAGCTTTAATGATAGGTGCACTATTATCTACTGCTCAACAACCAATAAGCACTTGTCCTCAGCTTGAGCCTTGGCAGATCACAGTACAGCATCATAGATAAGTTGGCAACTGTCTTTTCTAAGGGGTTGAGGCTCCTGCACAATTCTTACTGGAAAAGAAACATGTTTGAATCATGGCACTAACAGAACGACTAAGAAATATCACTAATGGAGTCAACTTGATGACAAATATGTTCATCAACTTGTCCTTATTCCAAGGTGCTTGAACATCGGACAAAAGCTCAAAACTCCTTATGGGACTGCCAAAACACGAGTAATTGTCAGTGGCTCAATTGCCAAAAAAAAGCCGCGGCTCACCCATGCCAAAGTCTTGGGCAACTTCCCACACCATTCAATCGCCACTACTGCCCCATCCTTTGAGAGATCCCTGGGCTTCGATCATTTCAATGACGTCACCGGCATTGGTTGAAGATCCGATTTCAACCATGTTGCATGTCACCGATGAATACGCGTTGTTGTATGACAGGACCTCGCATAGTAGGCGGTGAAGTAGATACAGCAAGCGCGTCAGGTGGAAGCGGTGGGACTGGCGGGCACGTCGGGCTTAACCGACGAGGTCTCTCCATTTCCGATAAAGATCGCGCTGATCTTGACTCTGGGTTTTTCATGACTCTCCGAGGTTCCTCACCTGACCTCCTCGGTAATAATGGTCTGAACGAGTTCTCTTCTTGTGTACGTGATGAGAATGACCGTGGACTCGTGCTCGTGCTGTCTCCTCTTTGAGTGAGGCTGCGCGCAAGTTTTCGCCCGGCATCAATAGGCAGAGGCACTGTGTGTAGGTGATGTTCTTCGGACTTTCTGCTTTCATAATGATGGAATGAGCGTGACGGTCGCAACGTTGGACAATCAATTGGTGGTGTGATTGTTGACGATGCAAGCACAGGATATGCAGGCTCTTTCATACCATGGCCGGCACTTCTTGGTCGGCTTGCCTCTCTGCGACTTGATCTGGAAGATATTGTGTAGATGATGGTGGATCTCTCATTTCCATGTTGTGAAGTCTTCTTGTAAGGTGTAAGGTCTTCTGGTGAGAAAGGCTGCATCTCTGAGGTAGGGACTGTCCTGGGAGGCGCACAACGTAGGGACCTTGACGCGTGTAAAGCAGCTTCCCGAGAACTTGACATGGGAGCTCTTGTTGAAGGCTCCCCCGCCCCAGAAGGACGGGGTTGACGACACTTCAAGCAGAGTAGACAATAAGAGAGCTCGAGCCACAGCGCGCGCAGCCCTCCGTTGTTCTCTTTCCTCCTGGACTTGCTGCCGGATCGTGTTCTGAGCTTTTAGAGCACAGAAAAAATCTATCAACCATGCAGCTATGAAGAGAAGGACATGCTGCGAGGACTACTTCTTTGGAAGTTGGGAGGTGCTTATATCACAGGAATTGCTCATTGTGCACTAGGTCTTCCCTCTGTCAGCACTCTGTATCGGCACAGCCTTATTCCTCCACTCATTGTATCAACACAGACTCCAACTCTCCACAAGGTTGAAACTAACATTCAAAATGTATTCAGTCCCATGCATGTGGCCATGAAATCAAGTCAGGTTGTTCACCAGGTCTTAATGTTTGACAAGCTAAAGATTGAAGAGCGGCCATGTTTTGATCCTAATACCAACAAAATATTGGGTATATGTCGAGAACATGGGCATAAGACAAGTTTGGAGTTTGTTTCAGACAAGGAGGTCGAGCTACTGCTGCAAGAAATCAAAAAAAAAAGGAAATACATCTTGCTACAGAGGTGCGTGCAACATTTGAATTACACATGTGAGACATTCTCATAGTCATTAGGCAACCATGGGCGCCATTGGTCTGTTATGTGATGACACATGTCTTTATAGTGCACATGCGATAATGGTTTCTGGCTCATGCAAGTGTGAGACTGGTGCAGAACATGCAAATTTACTTGAAAATGCACTAATAGCAAGCAAGCAGACAGAGACTCGTACTGTTTGCATTGCATCAGATGGTGAATCTTGTCGTAGAGAAGCTCTCATTCAACTCACTTTCAAGTGCAAACTTTCACCCAGTTCTCCGATTTATAACCTTCTTGCACCACTTCACCTCCTTAACCTTAAAGTTGGTGATAATGATCTGACTTGTGATAAGGATTCTAAGCATGTCTTCAAAAGACTTTGAAATCTTAGTCTCTGCATCAAAGAAATACTGGTTCATGGAGTTCATATCACCCCTTCTATTGTTCGGTCCCACCTCTTATCTAATAATGTCAACTTCACACAAGTCAAGAATCTGTTGAATTCTAATGATAAACAGGATGTCAAACTGGCCTATCAAGTATTGCGGGAGATATGGCTTCTTCCACCTGCTTCAACAGATTGTTCACCTGGATTTCAAGATGCTCAAAAATCGTTACAGACTCTTGGTGTCCTCTTTCACCACATCTTGAACCCATATATTTGTGTTGACCTCACTCTTTCCAAGCAACTCGAGCATCTTAGTGTGGCTGCCCACCTTCTCATGGCACTTTTTGCTGAAAATAGAGCTTCAACACAGCTTATGCCCATCCAGTTATACATTGATATCATGATTATAATTAAAAATGTCTACTTCTGTGTTGCAAAAGCTAAAGTTGATGATCCACAGAGTTGATACTATATTATCCTTCTAGGAGCAGATAGACTTGAAACTCTATTTGGTATCCTGCGAACTATGATTGGCAACGATGCCAATGCTGATGCATTGCAACTTGAGTCAAGAATCACTGGAACTACTGAGGTGGCAACAATTCTAGCCAAATACCCTGAATGGGACTGAGCGCCACGACATTTAAAGCTTCCAGCACTAAATAAAAGTGGCTTTGAAATACATGGTCATGTTGATCATCTGGGCCCAGCATCTTGGAGAGGTGATGTCAAGCTGAGCTTAGTAAACCTCCATACTTGTTGGAAATTAGGATGCTTACTAGTAGAAAACAAGTTCCCAATGATGGTTCTGATCCTTGAATCTATGGCAGCATTTGACATGTTCTCACTACTAGGAATCAACCTAGTCAAGGGTCCTTGAGATCCTGATGATCTTGGTACTATTGATGAGGATGAGCCTGGGATAGATGTAGAGGTGACACTTGGAACCAAACTTGAGGACGCTTCTGCAGAGGAAGAGCCGAACGCAAAGTTTGATCCATGCTTTATACTCAATGGGACCCCAGTTTACAAGTCTTGATATCTCCGTCAGGCATTTGAGCAATACCAGAAAACAGGCTCTACAGATTGCTTGAAAAGAGTAGCTAATTTGGAACGCTACACCAGTCAATCTGCAAGTGAGATATCATCAGCTATAGTCGAAGATGATGAAAAAGCTGGAAATCGCATGCTCTCTGTGGACACTCCAATTGTGACATTGTTTCGCTGCAAAAAGCACTTGTTCGTTTGTATTGGAGAGGTAACCAATATTATTACTAACACAAAGCATACTGATGAGTTACACGAAAATTATCTTCTTGAACCAACAACATATATTACCTATCAGGTACTGGATATAGTTTCTGCCAGCCAAGAGGATGATCTAGAGCTCAAACATGATTAGTGATGGTCACATCAGAGAGGAGAGACCTACAAAGTGTCTGGATCTCTGGTACAGCCAATTAATCCATCGATTTGCATGCATATACCAAACAAACCATATTACCTGCTTGAGAGTGGGGTCTTGATGGCTCTAGGATCACTAATACTCGAGCATTGATAGGACTCTATACAGGTTAGGTGCATCAACGGCAGGCTCAGCATTGGCTCCGGAAACCTTGCTGCACTCGTCCCGAACTTGGCACATGTGTTTTATCCATTTCAAGCCATTTCCGACGGCCAGACATGGCAAGAAGCAGATCCGATCAATGATAGTGCTGACAGCAGCAAGAATGACAACTGACAGATGGCATTAGTCATTGACGACAGCGCTTAGCAAGAAGATTGATGATCTATCAAAAACTGACGGACAGCTTGGTGTTTGACCTTGGCAGTGATGACGCCAACTGTAGTTGGGTGCGCTGGACGTATACACAGTACAACGCCGTCTCCAGCGCTTGGCGTGCGTAGTTGTGAGGAGTCCTGACAGGGTCCCAGTGTGCTCGAGTGGAGGTGGTAAAACAATGCGCTAGATTATAGCGCTTCGGGGGCTACTTGGCAGACGGTAAGCGTCGTAGTTTAGACAGAGATATTGAAGAAAGGACGAGTAGCGCAGCATATTGTGCCCATAGGTGGCACCGTAAACGACGAAGGCAAGATAGACGAGGCTAGCGCCCGACTTAGTGACGAAGTCAAAGAAAGCTAGTGCAATTTGAACGCTAAGTGTAACTGTCTGTTCAAGGGGTTACGATTTGTTGTTATATACATGTAAAGTAGCTATTTTATATACTATGCGCTACCATGTTTGCCAAGATACAAGTCCATCTGCGGCGCTACCTCCTAGTGCCTCTCCTTGTGGTTTCCTCTAATGGCGACCTGTCAACGGCGACCTTTTGCACATGGCTGACAGCAACCAACGGCGTTACGACCCACGGCGACCAGCGGCGACTCTATATTGACTTGGAATTGTATGAGTCTGCTCACTTTTACTATAACTCCGATTGGCCAGGCTGTTCCGGAGTATGGTCGGAAAATCCTTGACAGATGCCATGAGCGCTAATGTCAGCGCTACTTATTGTATCAGTTCCTGACAGGTCCAGATGTTGGATTTAAGTATATCCAGTGCTGCTGTCATTTATCCTTTTAGACTTCTGATTGAAGTGCCTTGTCAAATGGCAGCGCCTGCTGCTGGCTCCTTCTGGAAGTGATCGGGGTTTAGTTAGAGTCCGGGTGTAACGGGGTCATCCGTATTACCATCAGCGTCAACGACGCTATAATCAATTAGTAGAGTATTACGTAAGCCAACATCTTGTTTTCGCACTAAGTACTAGTCAAATCTGATATTGCGGTCTGATTTAGCACTATGTGAAATACACAGATAGTTCTGACTAGTAACCCCAGGTTACATTTTTTTAAATCTTCTGCTATCGGCTTTAGACGCTAGGCTTGTTACTGACTAGGCAACTCTCATCAAAACCTCTCGATTCTCTGTTGGCATCACGCTGAAAACGTGCTTCCATGACTGGCTCTCTTGATCCGGATCCTCCGTTCCCAGCTGCAGACACAGGTGACTTACCTGTGCTACAGGCTGTGAAGACGCAATCTGCGTCAGCATACCAACCCCCGCCAAAGCGGGACGAAAAGACCCCTCGCGATGTCAGCGCGAGCTATGGAATGCCTGGTGGGCTATCCGTATCACAGATGATGTCCATTGTACGACCTGGTGGAAAACCAGGAGATAGATCCACGGTCTCAGGAGTGTCACTGCCAGCGAGCCAAATGCCCTCACTGATGTATCCGGTATTGCCCGAGAGCTCTTCAGCTCCCTCGGAG
>QFEW01002049.1:0-33785 GCA_003316525.1 Termitomyces eurrhizus
AGAAAACCTCTTATTGGAAGGTTTCAAGGCATAGAAATCCCGGGTTTGGTGTCGATGAAGTTATAGGAAGAACCAGTTTCTGCACAGATTACCTAGTAAGGATCTATAATCAGCAATCGCTTGTGCATTTGAATTGTCTGTCTTCGCCTTAAGAGCTTACCATCATCAGCAATCGCTTGTGCATTTGAATTGTCTGTCTTCGCCTTAAGAGCTTACCATCTCTTTTGTGCGCAAACTTTGAAGCTCAAGTATAGACTTACCTGTGAGACCCTGACCTCAGGCTACAGTCCATTTTAGTGATGTTCCGGCCCGCCTGGCTTGAGGCGGCCCTGGCCCATACTCATCTCTGGGCCAAGCCATGGCTTTGGCAGACAAAACATATTGTATAGCGGATTAATAGTATGTGTGTGCATAAGTATATAATGTACTTTTTTCTAATCAGAATCAAGGTCATCAAAATAGTCATTGTTGTCGACATCGGAAAGCAGTTCATTCCATCCCTTCTGTTGAGATCTGTGGACAATGGACACCGTCACCGTAAGCGCACGATCAAAGGGAGGCGCAATCACCCTTTCACTCATATCACACTTATCACACTCACATCTACAAAAATGAGGGCTCTATAGATGGCTAGGTGAACATACTGCCACAGGTGCTGAGCAGATATTGAGTTGCCAGTCAGGTAGGCAACAGGTATGGTGGTGCTACTCAGGTGCAAGACATTTACTGTGGCCACCATTATGATACCTCCTATGTACTGGAGTGCCTATCAAGTTGAACTATATATACCCCTGGCTTTCCAGAGAGTTGGCATGTACTTATATAGCATGCATGCTGGCATCAATATATACTTGTTGCCAGACTGAGATGTCATGTGCATGAGATGTGAAGACCTTGTTGTTTCCAGCAAAATCAACAGCCAAAAAACCTTGACTATCTGTGAGTGCAAGCTAGACAGTGATGATTACATTTGATCTCTCTCATAGACTTAGTCAGACACACAATTTTTATTCATAATTCTGCATATCCTAGCATCTCTTCTAGACTATTGGCACCTTCATCTCCATCCTCAGGGCCCAATTCATCTAACTCTGGTTCACTTTCCCACTCTTCATCCCTCCTTTATAAACATCCTCTTCCTCTTGTTGATCTATGGGATCCTCATATCCATAGTCTGCTTCCTCAACCTCAAATGAATTCTCTAAGGGCTCATTCTGTGGTTCTTCAGCTTCATTTTCATCTTCTTGCTCTTGCTGATCTGGATGTTGTAAGTCTGAGCAATGCCTATCATGAAGGAAAAAAGTTTGTTTCTTTGTGAATATTCTTGTGACCCACTCCTCCTCCTCAAAATCTCATCATCATGTCTCTATCCACAAACCTAATCAAGGTTAGAATTGGTATAAGCAAAGTGATGATTGTGATAACTCACATTCCTACACTGAATAATACATAATCATCATTATTTTCCTCAGGACCACGAGCATTTGCACTGGGAGGGAAAAAATCAGATGTTTGTCCATGTTTGAATGAAGGGATGATGTGGATGTTGAGGCTACAAGTGCCAGTATTGCCTCACAACAAAGATACCGGTCACTCATGTGACCATGGATTATTTTCACCCTCTGGCAGTCTCGTATTCTCCATCTGCTGAATACGAGATGCCAGGTGTGTACATTAATTACACTTACACTAATACATCTGCTGAATATGAGATGCCAGACCCTAGGCATAAGTCTAAACCCCGTCTGGCTCAAAGTCTAATACCCTGCATGTAGTTAGCTGCAACAGGTTATGGGCCCTGGCCCCCAGACTTACACAGAAGATCAAACCACTACGCTCTGTCCCCAGACGTTGAAGCGACATCTGCTTTATCCTAAAAAGACTCGTATACTCCCACATCTTAGTACCCACCAGTCCAACCTGTTGGTCTAGAATGGAAGATACCAACTCCACATCATGATCACCAATGTTGAAACTCAGCATAATCAAATACACGGAGTGGAAAAAGGCAATGTATGGGCATCTAATGTCTGTAGGCGGTTTCCAAATAGTGTCTGGGAAAGAAACCAGACCTGAGGACAAGGGAGACTCAGCATCAGCCCAAGCAATACAATCTTACCTGCTCTGCAGTGACAGAGCCACTGGTGAAATTTACCAGTGGCTCGACAAAGGGAACAAGACACATGTGGACAACATTCATGAGGATCCCACAGCAATGTGGGGAAAACTTAAGAAAATACATTCAAAATCAGCCCCAAATGTGTGTTTCAACTTGCTCAGTGACCTTTTCAATATTAGGTTATGAGACAACAAGTATCTCACTGAGCTTTGTACACACGTTGAAGGCGCCATGCAGTGAGTCTGAGCTCTCCGTCCACCAGCCATCACTGGGCCAGGTGGACTAGTCACACCTGGATATACCCTTGAGATGCTTGACGATGAACTGTCAACCATGGCCATGTTATGTGCCTTACTCTGCAAAGATTACGCACCGTTTATTTCATCAGTGCTCCTGCTCAACAGTCTGACAAAAGACGCAGTTCTTGAGGCCTTTCAAACCAAAGAAACTCAGTGATAGGCCACGAAAGAGGAAGCTGAAACTGCAGCCACTGCCGCAGCACGCACGATAACATGCTACATTTGTGATGGACCGCATAAGATTCAAGACTGCCCTAGTCTCTCCACAGCACATGAAAACACAAAGAAAACTTATGCCAATGCTAAGTTGAAAAAGCGTGGGAACCACCATGGAGCAAAAGCCGACACAGCAAAAGCAGCAAAGGCAATGAACATGTCCAAAGTCGAAGAAGGGTGTGATGGACCTGCTGTTAAGGCAGAAGTGGCCATTTGTCAATCTGCTAATTCACCACCCATGCCATCTGACATACTGTGGAATACAGACTCAGGCACTTCGGCGCATATGACGCCCCATCATGAATGGTTCCTGCCAGACTCCTTCAAATCTTGGAAAGTCCTGATATATCTTGCCAACAATGCTGTGGTTTATTTGGTGGGCAAGGGAGATGTGTTATTCAAGCCTGCAGGGAAGAATAGGAATGGAAAGACTCTCAGTGACGTTATCATCACCAACATCTTGTTTGTACCTGAGCTAGCAAACAACCTCCTCTCCATCAATACACTTAGTGTGCACCGAGGTTTCACTGTGACTTTCTGTGGGTGGAAAGTATTCTTCAGCATCTGAGATGAGCCAGTCTTCTCAGCCACTATAAACAGCACACTCATGTCGTACCTGGATGGTGAGACAGTTGTTTCATCACCGTCACACATAGCCAAGGCAGCAAATGTAGGTCCTACTTTGTTGTCCACAATTGAGAAGGACTTGCTACACCGACGGTTGTGTCATCTAAGTACAAGCTGTCTTGAACAACTGATAAAACAAGAGCTTACAGAAGACTTAAGAATCAAACTGGGTTTGTCTCTCCCTGACATATGTGAGCCTTGTCTTCAGAGTAAGCAACACCGTGCTCCTTTCCTGCATGTGACCAACTGAGCAACAGAACCGCTAGGAAAAATATTCACCGACGTACACAGCCCAATGCTGGTGAGACACCAAACCAATTACAAATGGTGGTGTACTTTCATTGATGACAGTACACGATGGATGGAAACATATGCCATGAAGCACAAGAGTGATACATTTGAAGCTTTCAAAGCATACAAAGCACTTGTCAAATGGCAAACCGGCTTCAAGATCAAATGTGCTCACCATGACAAGGAAGGAAAATATATGTCAAACAAATTTCTTACATTCTGTAAGAACAAAGAGATATGACTCGAGTACACAAACATGGCCATACCACAACAGAACGGCATTGCCAAATGCCTCAATAGAATGATTGGGAAGGCAGTCACATGCATGTTAGCAAAGGCAAATCTCTCCAAAAGCTTCTGGCCATATGCTCTAAATGTTTACAGACATGTTCATAATCGTATCCCCACTTTTGCACTCACAAACAGCATGACACTGTTCAAGATGTACAAACAGAAGAAGCCATGCATTGGACACCTATGAGTATTTGGATGTGCAGTGTATGTGCTCATGGGACAGGACAAAAGACATGGCTTGCAGGGGCACACTCAGTCAGGGATATTCATTGGTTACCCTAGCAACTATGTAGGGTGGCAGGTATATGTACCAAGCACCAAGAAAACGATTATCTCTTGTGATGTCATTTTTGACGAAACCCACTTCCCCAGTCTTAAGCTTACAAGTACAGCAAGACCACCACCTGCAAGCACGTTTGACACTCTGGAGACGTACCCACAGTATGATTCGGACAATATTCTTGAACCTGCCACCATTCCCACACCTGCTGCTCCAACAAATGACAGATGCATCTTTGACGACGGCAAACTACTCACAGACATAGAGTCAGATACTACGGAATTGGTGGGAGCAAGCGGCGGTGCTCAGGAACCAGCACCACCAGAACAAGATGAGCACAATTTGGTGGGAGCAGGTGCTGACATCGATAACCCACCAGAAGCCTTTCCAACAACCAGGAAACTGCACCAACCCAGACCATTGCCACCACTACGCGAGCCCAGCCAACATGTATGATTCCGAGCATGCAGCCCTAACACTGATTACTGAGATACTGTGTCCCATCAGAAAAATTGAGAATCACTGCTCACACACAAACCACTGCCACTGCCACTGCTATTGCCATACCCTGAACCTCCCCAAGAGCAGCCTCTGTTGGACGTCAGCATTGAAGATGCTGACAAATATGGAGAGCAGGAGGTAGCCCTCGTCTTGAACACCAATTCAGATGATGCCTTACTTCTAGCTGGCCATGCCTTTGTTGAACATGGGGCCGATTTTGGAGGCTACAGTGCTCTCAGCACAAATGTGGCCATGGCATATAAGGTGGGTGCACACAACATGAACTCTCAATCATACAAAGAGGCCATGGCAAGTGAGAATGCAGCAGAATGGTACAAAGCAATGTGTGACAAAATGAACACATTGAAGAATAGCGGCATATAGTGTCCAGTTTATCTGCCAGCAGGGTGCCATGCCATCAGGTCATGATGGGTTTTCAAGGTAAAACACCTGCCCAATAGTGCCATCGACCAATTTAAAGCACACCTTGTCATGCAGGGCTTCAGCCAGCGCCCAGGCATTGACTTTGACAAAATGTTCACCCCAACGGCCTGCTAGGCAGCAGTTTGCACTGTCCTTGCCCTAGCAGCAGCTGACGACATGCACCTTGAGTTGGTCGATATCTCCTCCGCTTTTCTCCATGGTGTTGTAGATATGGAACTCTATATGAGGTTTCCTGAGAGGTTTCCTGAGGTTGTTCCTGACGATGTAGAATGTCAGCCTGGCAATGGCAAAGCCTGTGCTAAGCTACAGAAAGAGATATGTGGCCTGAAGCAGGGGGCGAATCTGTGGAACAAACATATGCAAGAAGTATTTTTGAAAATTGGCTTTGCCCACATCACATCTGACCCATGTGTTTATGTCTACATGTGTAACAATGTCCGCATTATTGTCCCCATCCACGTCGACAACATGATCCTTGCCTCAAAGTCCAGACCAGCAATTCTCAAGATCATTGCCAAACTGAGGAAATTCTTCAAGCTATGCCACCTTGGCCCCACCACTGGTCTACTTGGCATCGTGGTTACATGTGATTGACCCCACCGCAAACTATAGATTGATCAGAAGGCCTACGCTATCAAAATCCTCTTGCATTTCAACATGTTAGACTGCAAGGCAGTCTCCACACTTCTCGAACCCAGCACACATCTCTCCAAAGCAGACTCATCCAGCACCCCAGACAAGGTTGAAGAGATGCAGACAGTGCCTTACATACAGGCCACCAGCGCCCTACTCTACCTGGCAATGTGTACATGGCCAGATATAGCCTTTGCAGTAGGCATGCTCTGCCGCTTCAATGCCTGTCCTGGGCCCAAGTACTGGCAGGCAGTGAAACACCTGCTCTGATACGTCCACAGCATGCTTGATTATAAGATCAAATATTCTGTGGCCACAGCTGCCCTACCCCCTTCCCGCTTCCTTGCATTTGCCAACACCAATCATGGAGGCAACCCCAACAATGGCCGTTCCACCACTGGCTCCATCTTGATAGTTGCTGGAGGTGCTGTCAGTTGGATTTTGAAGCAGCAAACTCTGGTCACCCTTTCCACCACCACCAAAGCTGAGTTCATTGCGACCAGCAAAACTGGCAAAGAGCTCTGCTGGCTGCACAATTTCCTTAGCAACATCAGTGTTCTGCAGTCATCACTGATGATACTTAACCTTGACAATCAGTCCGCTATCCTGGTCTCGAAGCAACCTAAGCACATGGGCCACCTTAAGCATCTTGACCGCTACCAGTTCTGGCTATGCCAGGCTATATATGATGGGAAGCTCAAACTAAATTATATTTCATCTGAAGACATGGCTGCCGATCTTCTAACTAAACCTCTCTCTCATCCCCTCGTCAACAGGCTGCGAAGGGCTATGGGGATTGTCAGAGAGTTCTCCCAGTCTGACCTCTGTGATGTTGTGGGCACTACGTCAGATGGAAGTGTTGAGGCTACAAGTGCCAGTATTGCCTCACAACATAGATACTGGACACTCACATGACCATGGATTATTTTTACCCTCTGGCAGTCTCGTATTCCCTATCTGCTGAATATGAGATGCCAGGTATGTACATTAATTATACTTACACTAATATATCTGCTGAATACGAGATGCCAGACCCTAGGCATAAGTCTAAACCCCATCTGGCTAAAAGTCTAATACCCTGCATGTAGTTAGCTGCAACAGTGGACACCATGGATGATGCATGCAGGATCAAGAAACCCAAATGTTGCATCATCATTGCCATCTACAAAGCCAACTTGGTGCAATTGTCAATTTTTCCATCCACCTTTAGATTCCATATCACATCCATACCATTAAACCCAGAGGAACTCAATATATTGTGGGTCATAACTTTTTGATTGTGCATCAATGTGTAAGACCATTACATGAAAAATGCCAATGATGCAGCAGAACCAATAGGGAAATGGTTCTTGGCCATTTTCACCATCTTCATGAGATAAAACTATTGCATTTGCATGTGTTCATGAATTAAGCATGTCCTGTGCTTGCTGGCAGTCATAGGTAGTGTAATTTATGTGTAATTGTTTGTGTCAGTATATTTTATCATTTAAAAAATGATATTGTGACATTTAGTGGATGTGTATTGAGAAACATCTCTATCATGATCTTTATTGAGGATATGTGCAAGACAATGGTTCTTCAATTTGATAACAAAGTCCTTTAAGGATTGAATTAGTATCAGATTACTACTATTCAAGTTTATAGGCTTTGAGTGCTGAATCATTAGCATTTTCATTTGACCATTTAGAAAGATGAAGGCCATGTCAAACATCTTGTGAGATAACATGATGATCAGTTGGAAATTCTGCAGATAGATCTTCAATGTCATCAAATTGAAGCCAGAGTGTTGTTTGGCTCTGCTTCTGCCTTGTACAGCCTGAGGTATTTGAAATTTTTGGAGCTCTTTCTTGAATACGCTAAAGAATGTGCTAGTGTTGTTCATACTTGGCAATATCAATTGTGTATGAGCTTTTCTGAATAATTGGAAAGATCTATTTGACTTGTCAGTGAGCCAATTCACTCTATGAGATTTTTGAGTCTATCAACAAAAATAAATAGAGCAAATGATCACTTACAACTTGAGTTAAATAATTGTCAGTTGTTTCATGGTGCCAGATTGTATTGACATAATCACCAAGCCCATGCAATTTGACTGTCTTAAGATTGAATTCAACCACCTTAGTAGCATGCTTTTTTTTGACTGGCTCCTTAGCAGACTCAATTATTGTAGCTTGAGTTTTTTTTTTGATTGGCTCAGAAGATTGTGCTGCAGCTAGGGCTACTTTTTGTCTACCATGTGCAGCTACCTCTCCAGGGAGTTTATAAGTTTGAAAAACACTACAAGTAACTTTTTTGAAGTGGCAGAGATCCTGATCCAGACATGTAAAAGAGCTGTCAAGATCTCAAAGTGTAGACTTAGTATGCATTTTTAACTTGGCTAGTCCATGCCATGTTGCAAGGTCAAATAAAAGCTCAATAAGATTGGTATTGTGAGGTTCTAAAAGTAACCCATCAAAAGCTGGTATAGCACATTGTAATAAAGAATAAAATAATTATTTTCAATAAGAATTTGATGTAGAGTTCACATGTAATATATTTTCATAGTCTTGTGCAGTCATTTTCTTCATTCTAGCTGTGTCACAACTAAATTTACAAATAGTATCTCTTTTAAATGTTGGAATTTTGTGAAATCTAAATTTAAACATTTAAAAAAGATCAATGTTTGAGATAAAGTGAGTCACTAACCGACAATTCAGTTCCTGTATAGAATTATTACTAGCTGCTTATAAGAGTCAAAGAGAGTGCTTAAAAACAGCCAGAAAAACACCAATCTCAAACTTGTGAAGGATATCTGATGTTATTATAGAATAAAAATCAAATCCATGTTCACTGAGTTGAGTTGAAAATGCATTCTAAAACACATATTAATTGATAAAAAATACATCAAAAAATAAATTTATTTTCTTATCTGTAACGATGTCAAAGATTCATCCTCAAGAAGAGTTTTGGGAGCTGTGCTTGCAACTCCATATCCCTTTTGAAAGATCAATTTTCTAGCCTTCTCAACATGATCTTGTTTTTCTTTATTATTAACCCTTATCCATGTCTGATGTTGCTTTTGGTCAAGGATCCTACCAACTTGTTAGATCTCATCTACCTAGATCCAGTATGATCCAGTATAATAGACATGGATATTAGAAAAGATACTGGATACAAGTGATGAGAATTTTAATTAACTGTTAGCTTCTTCAAAAGCAAAATAAATAAAACATCTGCTTCTCTGGATAATCTATTGAATAAGTGATAAAACATGGGAATCATCATTGCAGAATTGAATCAACAGCATATGAGAGAAGCCCATTAATATAAATGTCTATAAAATCAGGGTCTAAAATGCAAAGCCATGCAACCATTGTAACTTCTCTCTGTACAAACTTGAGAATATCTGCTGATGCAGGCACTTCATACTGTTCAATATACCAATCTTGAAATGTGTTTGGTAACTAAAAAAACAATTTAGTCTTTAATCAGTCTGAAAGACAAAAACATATCTTTGGAATGTATGCAAGATGGTTTTCAGAGAAGGAAGAAGGTTTTCCTTGGATATTTTTCCATTGGTTTGTAGGATAAAAATAAATTGGCCAAAGTGATGCTTTTCCAAAGTTTGTCAAATGGGTTGAGTCTGACCAGAGAGAAATTCCAAGTACAACATTCTCAATCCCATCTACTTTAAGTAATTCACAAACATTTTCTACTTCTTGATAAAAGCATTTGCAGTAAAAGAATCAGATATAATCCTCTCAGGAGGAACACTAGAAAATAGTTGCCAAAAAGACTTGTATGGATAAATTGTAAAAGTCAATGCAAAAGGGCTCTCAAGAACACCTTCTATGACATTTCAAAAGGACCGATGAGCAAAGCCAGGCACTTCAAAGGTAGGTGTAGCTGCTTCAGATGCATGCTTGACACCAGTAGCAGGTACTGATATCCTGAGTTTTGAATGAATCCAGCTATCTTTAACTAAAAAGAGTTGGTCAGAAGGTCCAGAAGATGAAGAATGGCTGAAATTATTAAGCCATTTACTTTCTTGCCCAGAATCAAAGCCTTTGAGGTCTTCCTTCTTCCAATCACTTTGGAGAATGTAGTCATGGACAATTTATTTCAGCATCAGATTTGAAGTTAGAACCAGTAGTTTGCCAGTCCTTCAGCAAGAAAACTGTGGCATTTGGCAAAGAAGCAAAATAGGCCATCTTGGCAGTATCAGGTGATGAGCCAAGTGGACTCCACCATGATCAATGATTATCAGTTGTACAGGGAGCTGTCACAAAATTTGAAGAATTTGAAACATGTGAAATATTATAAGATTCATCAGGTGTAAAGGAGGATTGTCCATCTGAATAGACATGATAAACACCAAAGCTGTTGGGCTGTATACAGTATTCTTTGCTAGGTAATTTCTCCAAGTTAGAGGAATAATTTGATGAAATTGGTCTAGGCTCATATATAGGAGACAATTCATGAGCAATGTCATGACTCCTCCATCCAGAACCATCCTGGGACATCCTCAGAACTCCATCTGGGAACTCCTTGCTGACCCCACAACACCATCACATGCATCAGACCCTGCCATCACACAACACCTCCTGACAGCCCTGCATCATAGATCCCAGAATCACTTGCTGGCATGGCCATCATTTCATAATTAACAATCAGATCATGCCATTTACTCTAGCTATCATGTATCATGCATTATGACCACCTCTCCATACCAATTGATCATGCGCCTGGCATGCACAATTCCTGATATACAGTTCCCCCTCTCTGCCGCCATCCATTTACTCCCAGAACCACCCCAGACATCCTGGAACTCCTCAGGAACCCAGAGTGACCCCCACCAGTACTTAAGGAGTAGCTACCCCCTTGTTGTACTTTAGTCTTGATATTACATTGATTATTTGTATGCCCTTTGATTGACTGGTATGTACTGACTGGTATGCTCAACTTGTTTGCATGCTCTTAAGATTGGTATGCATTTCATGACTTAAACTTCACTAACCAGGTCTCATCTTAGAACCTCTGGTTCTTGACTCGACTCTAACCCTTTAAATCCTTTTGACTTCACCCAATCTCCAGACTAAGTCTCTTACTCCAAGAATCCCCTATTCACGTTTTGAACCCCAGAGCATAGTCTGAAGTTTCAGACACCCAAGTACACATAGATCAAGTCCATCTTATAAGGGTGTTGCTTTCCTGGAAAGCCTCTGACTCAGCAGAACTTGACAACACTCTCAACCTTCCTCATGACCCCCTCAAACAACTCCTCAACCTGCAATAGCTCAACAGCACCTCCTCCTCTTCTAACCCCATTAAAAGGTCTTACTCAGGACATATGACCTTAGAAAATGGCTTCAAATTCATGTCAGACTTCTTGGTTACATGGCTTTACAACTCAAACCTGCTCATGTTAGGACTACTCTGGCTATAGGACACAAATCCTGACATCAATTGAAGGATATTCACCATAACATTCTCAGGACCCAAACATCCAATGACTGCTGTACATTTCTGAGCCCTCAGAAGCAATCCAACACCCGAATCCAACACCTCCCAGCCAGGTGTCCTTGACTGCGCCCCCAACATCTACCTAGGCCTACAATCAACTCCCTAACATTTCTTGGAACAAGTACAAGAGGCCAAACTACTTAAACCAGTCTCAAACATACGTCACCCCTATTTCAAATTGCAGACTGACACCTCTGATTGACCCAGAGACACTTGACATTAAGATTATTCGAGCTGCTCCCTTTGCCTGTCTCATGCAGGAAGGGACCCTCACATTTCAGTTACATACCTTGCCCTCTCTTCTAAAAGAACACTTACAAATGAATACTATTCCTCTGGAGACAAAGACTGAGGAGCAGATCTCACAAGAAGTAGTTTTCCTGGAGTACCATAAATTTGCTGACGTATTCTCTGAAGGAGATGCCAAGGAGATCCCCCCTCACTGCCTCTATGATCATATGATCGACCTCAAGGAAAGGGCCTCCCCACTCTTTGGCAAAGTATACAACATGTCAGAAGTTGAACTCCATGTCTTCAAGGACTATCTTGATGAAATGCTCAAAAAAGGGTTCATCCACCTCTTGGCCTCCACTGTCAAAGCTTCAGTTCTATTTGCCAAGAAGAAAGACAGTTTGCTCTGACTTTGTGTTGACTACTGAGGACTCAATAAGATCACCAAAAAGAACTGCTACCTGCTCCTACTCATTGGCAATCTGGTCAACTGACTCTGCAGCACCAAGATTTATATGAAGATCAATCTCCACTCCAGTTACAACAGTGTCTGCATTGCCCTGGAGCATGAGTAGAAAACTGCATTTTGCATGTGGTATGGTCTGTTTGAGTACCTCATAATGCCTTTTGGAATGACTAACTCCCCTGCCACATTCCAATACTTCATAAACAACATCTTTTATGACATGAGTGACATCTTCGTTATTGTCTATCTGAACAACATCTTTATCTACTCTGACTTAAAGAAAGATCATCAGAAGCATGTCTGGCAAGTCCTGAAATACCTCCAGAAGCACAATCCTGCTTGTTTCACACTAAGAAGGTTGAGTATTTTGGTGTTATCATATCTCCAGACAGTGTTTGTATGGACTCTCACAATATTGAAGCTATTGTCAACTGGCTGCAACTCCAGAACATCAAGGAAGTACAGTCTTTCCTGGATTTCACTAATTTCTACCAGAGGTTCATAGATAACAACTCTGGCATCACAAAACCCCTCAACTGGCTTACACATAAGGACATCACCATGGAGCTGGGATAGTAAGTGCCAGAGTATCTTTAATTTGCTTAAGGAGGCTTTCACAGCCACCCTGTACTCTGACACTATAACTCTGCCCTTCCAATCATCCTGAAATGTGATGCCTTTGTAAGGGTGACCTCTAGAGGCTGTGGCTCAGTCACACAGCTGGCAGAGGGAGATCCAAAGAGAACAAGTCTAGGGATTCCCTATGCCAGGTTGGATGCTTCTGGGGCTTCTGAAGCATGGGAAACAACTGTACAGTAGAACAAAACCTTAAAAACTCGAAAATTGACTAATCAAACAACTGTGCAAACAAGGCAGGAAAACTCTGGACTTTGAAAGTCAGAAAGGCAAACTCCAGCTTATATGAGCAGTCTGGAAGCGGTGCTGAAGGGCCCATACTTGTCTGAATGGTAGCTAAAGAATCAGAGCATCTCAAGGGCTGAGAGTAGTACTAACAGATAGTGTTGAAAGAATAGAAACAGTAAAATGAAATAATGTCAGAAGAAATAAGAGAATGAATAAAGGGAGAGTGAAGAAATAGGAGTGAGAAAAGGAAGAAATGAGGAGTCTCCTGACAGCCTCCAACTATGCCATCACCAGAATCCTCTTACAAATGGAATCTGACAGTGAAGAACCCCAGCCAGTTGCCTTCTATATCTGGTCCATGATTGATGCCAAGCTCAACTATGAAAAGGAGCTCCTCACCATCATTGAAGCCTTTAAGTAGTGGCAAGCCTACTTTAAAGGGGCCCAGCATCAGATTCAGATCTACTCAGATTACAACAATATCCAGTACTTCACCACAACTAAGCAGCTCAGTTGGTGCCAAGCCTGGTGGTCCAAAATCCTTTCAGAATACAACTTTAGTATCCAGTATCGCCCGAGATGACTTGGAGCTAAACCCAACATGCTCATCCAACAACCCAACATCTACTCCAAGAAGTCATTTGAGGCAGAATGCAATGTGTTTAATTATTGTGTGATGATCCTTTCTAAACATCTAAATGCCATACTAATCCTAAACAATGAAGGAATCCTAAGCCAGATCTGTTGTGCCCTCTGAGACAAGTACTTCACTGATCACGACTTCTACAATCTCCTTGATGGAATTGATCCAGATCCCATCTTCTCCCTATCCTCTGATGAAAGGCTCCTCCTCTAGAACAGCCATATTTATGTCCCAGATCATGCTTGACTTTGATTTGATGTCCTTTGCCAGCACTATGACCACAAGCTCTGGAGACACCAGGATATGTAAGACCCTTCAGCTTGTCTCTCAAACTTACTTCTGGCCAGGGCTGAAGAAGGACATAACCTGCTACATTCAATCATGCAAACCCTGCCTCTGGGCAAAGGTCCAACACTGGCCCTATAGACTGCTGAAATCTCTACCAGTCAGGCAATGCCCCTAGTCCTCCATATCTATGGATCACATTGTCAAACTCCCAGAATCAGAAAGGTTTGATGCCATTCTTGTTGTTGTGTATAGACTAACTAAGCAGGATGTCTTTCTATCCTGTTACACTATAGACACCACCCCAGACTTTGCCCAGCTATTTCTCAAGCACATCTTTGCCAAGCATGGACTTCCAGACAATATAGTCTCTGACTATGGCCCGCTCCTTGTGTCCAAGTTTTGGACCTCTCTATAAGGCCCTTGAAGTAAAGACTAACCTCTCTACCATCTATCACCTGGAAACTGATGGCCAAACCAAAAGGGTCAACCAATCCCTCAAACAGTACCTCCAGCTATATGTCAACTACCTGCAGGTCAACTGGCATGCTAAGCTCCCCCTGGCTGAGTTCACCTACAACAACACACTGCATTCTGCCACTAGGGTATCATCCTTCTTTGCCAACAAAGGGTACCACTCCTGGCTAACTCTCTTGCTCCAAGACATCTCATCACATGCCACCCACAAAGTCATCTAAGATCTCCGGTCCTTTACAAGTTTCTCTGGAAAGAGATCAATATTGCAAACCAGGCCTATGTAAATCACGCTGACCAAAAATGGAAGAACATTCCTGACTGGGCCCCTAGGACAAAGATATGGTTAGATTGGTGCCACCTTCACACCTGTTGGCCCTTTTCAAAACTTGATTACAAGTGCCTTGGCCTATTCAAGGTTTTGAAGAAGATCTCATCCCATGCCTACAAGATTGAATTTCCTCCCCAAGATTCAAAAGTCTGCATCCAATCTTCTATGTCTGCCTCCTAGAGCAACACTTCCCAGACCCCTTTCTTGAGCAATATCCTGAACCCCCTCCCCTAGTCAAAGTTGAGGATGAATACTATTACAAGGTCAAAGATATCTTCAACTTCTGGGAC
This sequence comes from Termitomyces eurrhizus, assembly GCA_003316525.1. Lineage (NCBI taxonomy): Eukaryota > Fungi > Basidiomycota > Agaricomycetes > Agaricales > Lyophyllaceae > Termitomyces > Termitomyces eurrhizus. The sequence continues at coordinate 14,791 of QFEW01002049.1, forward strand.
ATCTGTGTGGGTGACCCCACTTTCTTGTACAATGGAAGGGATATGGCCTGGAAGACAACACTTAATCATGCTGCAACCTTATGGGAGCTCTTAACAAACTCTAGGATTTTGAACAATGGCATTCAAAAAATACCTTCTTCAGATACAGGACTCACAGATGGCAGTAATGGGTATAACCCCCACCTCTGGATTTAATAGAGATTCAACTCCTACATATATTTCTCATTTTTCTCATTTTCATATTCTACTCTCTCTAAATACTTCTAAAATTTCAAGAGTGCCTTCCCCATGATATTTCCTGGAAAGATTCATGCTAGAGGCACATTTCTGGCTTATAGTTTGTTTTCCTTATGCTGCATATCTCACTTTCCAGTCCCAAAGAAGCAAGTATATATATTTTTTAGCTATAACTACAATACTTTACAGTGCTGATCAAAAAAAAGAATAAGAAAGACAGCTAGTGAGAGGCCTCTGAACCTCACTCCTTCTTTCTTTCCCTCCTCCTCCCTTCCACTCCCCAGGTCCTGCTGGCCATCCCTAGAGGCCCTCCTCCTCTACCCCCTCTTGAATGTGCTTTCACAAAGCCTTTTCCACCAGTTGATCCCAGGATGGAAGCTGCTCCCCCTCGTCCAAGACTCATTCAAACCATGTCTCTAGCGCTAGGACGTTTCTTTGCCAGTGCACTGCCACTATTCTTCTTAGCAAGTCCAAGCCCCACTCTATCCTGAGGGTCATCAACTTAGGCTGCTGCCCCTCCTGCAATGATACAAATGCTGTAGCCACCTTGTCCAGGAGCAGCCAATGCTCCTAGACTCAATCTGGGGATGTCAGTACAGGTAGACTAGAAGAATTAGGATATTCACTGAGGAAAGCCATACAAGACCACAATGTTCTGCAACAGGGCTGCCAGTAACCTCTGACTTGGGGAGGCATGCTCCAGGCACTCCGTCCTCTGCTTCAGTTAGATCTGCAGTGCGTCCTGCTCAGCCTTCAGCTCTCTTCAGATGACCTGCACCGCCTCCAACTTTCAGAGTGCTATTCTTTAATCCTTTTTCACCCATTCCTAGGCCGCCACCTCCTGCCTTGCCACCTCCTTGCTGCATGCCAGGGACATTTAAACCTCTTGAAGGTGCCCTACTGTTATTTGGTGTTGGTTCATGAGTTCTCTTCTCTCCCACTCAGCCTGGTCCAGGTGCTCCTGCAAGGCCTCTACATTGATGCCCAGCAGCTATTCTGACAAGGAAGAGAACATCACCAAGAACAGGCATAGGAAAGAGGCCAAGAACAGAGTTTTCAGAGGCATGTGCACCCTTTTCAAAGGCCTGGGAGAAGACTAGGCAATGTCTGCTGCTTCTCCTTGTTGAAGCATCCCCTACAACCCTCCCTACTTGTTCTAGCCTGAGTTGCTCAGCATGTGACCAAGACTATGGGCTAATTCTGACCCCTCATCCTGAGAGCTCCTCCTCCTCCTAAAACCCCTTCAAACACTGCAGATACTGCCAGAACCTCCCTGGCTGGCACCTCCAGCAACTTTTCCTCTAGTTCCACAATCCAGTTCTGCTCCTTCACCCCCATCCTCTGGGTTACCCACTCCAGAAGCCACTCCTGCCCCTGCAACACACAATATGCCTTCCACAAAGCTGATACAGAATACCGCTTGTAATTGAGGCAGCACACCTCACAGATCAAGGAATCCTTCTAGGACATGGAGCTTGAGGACACAAAAAGGCATGGCATCACGTGGCAGGCATAGTGTACATACTAGGGTCAGCATCAGCAGTGATCCAAAAGTATAAAAACACTTATTGGTCTATTACTCACACACCATCTGTAAGTGGGCAGACCCCAGAGCCTTTCCAAGGCCTGCTTGAATATAGCCTGCATCATACCCACCAGTGAAACACACAAGTTTTCTGAAATTATCAAGATAGTTCCCAAGGCCATCCTTGATCATCAAGAATAGGAGGCTATGAGGTGCAGCTAGGGTGCAGGATAAGGACAAGGAGGGCAGACAGTCATCTATGTAAAGGTAGATATAGGATGACTAAAAGCCACCTCAAGAGTGGGTTTGAAGACTGGCCTCAGAAGACTACTTGGGCCTGCCTTGGAGGCAGGCTCCAGAAGACAACTAAGACCTGCCTCTATGGCAGGAGCATGTTGTTGTTTTAAAAAAGGGAAGTCAATTATGCCAAGCAAAATTATGTGGGTGCACTTACATTGCTGGACAAGCATCACCACATGCTCATGGTCAAGCTGGCACTGGTATCTAGCGTCCTGGGCCTCCCATGCAACCAGAGGGGCAACTTTGTTAGTAGGGGGAGGCATTGGAGAATAAGTCAGTGTGCATGACATAGTTGAGTTTGATGGTAAAACTTTTTTTGCTACATAGCAGGAAGTAAGACTCCAGTTACCATGCTTAGATCCCCAGTCCAAATGCAACAGAGTGTCACACCTTTGCCAAGTGTCAATAACACTGTTACTTAGCATTAGAGTATTATATAAGCAACATCTTGTATTCACTCTAAGTACTAGTCAAATCTAATATAGCAGTATGATTTAGCACTGTGTGATTCACACAAGACTGTTTTAACTCGTAACCACCAGTTACATTTTTTTAAATCTTCTGCTATTGGCTTTAGACTCTGGGCTTGTTATTGACTAGGCAACTTCATCAAAGTTCTCAACTTCTTTCTGACATTACACTGAAAATGTGCTTCCATGACTGGTTCTTTTGATCTGGATATTCTGTTTCCAAATATAGGTAACGTATCTGTATCTCAATTGATGGAGATGCCAGCTGTGTCTACTTACTAGCCCCCACTCAAGTGGGATGAAAAAGTACCTTGCAATGCTAGTACAAGCTTTGGAATGCCTAGTGGGCTGTCCATGTCACAGATGATGTCTATTGTGAGGCCTGGTGGTAAACTAGAAGAGAGATCCATGGTCTCAGAAATATTGCTATCAGCGAGTCAGATGCCATCATTAATATATCTGGTTTTGCCCGAGAGCTCCTCAGCTCATTCTGAAGGCCAACCAGATCTTACACAGTACTTGAAGCTAGTGCAAGGTAGCACGTTTGTGCATAGCACTCTGTTCTGAATTGCCCCAACTAAACAGCATCTGGAGTATGTGACAGACACTACTGCAGAACTAGAACAGTCATCTTCAACAACACATGCGCCGCAACAAGGACTAGCAATAAGGGTTAGCAGAAAAGACAACAATGTTGTACAGCTGAGAAAGGTGCCATTGGCATTTAGAGGTCAGGAGTTGCATGGAAAGATCAGCAGACAGCTGCAGGTGAGGCATGAAGGCTTCAGGAAAGCATTGGATTTAGAGTCCAAATTGGATTCATCAGACGATGAGAAGAGTAAAAGGTTGCACTTGACCTTATCTGTCCAGCTATAGCTAGTTTTGGACTGATATCCATTAGTCACTAAGAAATCAACAGGAAAGCATCTGCAGCTTTATGTAGTAAAGCATTTGCAGTTACTGGCTGCTAGGAGCCACAATGTACCTTGTGCAGATTCAAAAAACTGCTCCAATGTTTGGCCTTTTTGGAAAGATTCACATGGTGTGCAATGATTACCTAAGCAAGAAATCGTAGAAAATCACATAACATACAACTGCATCCTGGCTTCAAAATGATGTATAGACCATGTGATTTGGACCAGAACTTGCCAATTAATAAATTGAACAAAATATTTAATCATTGGGGCAGTTTTTTGACTCACTTTAATTTTCATATTTTCTGAATACTTTTCAGCAGTAGAAGATGGAAACACCTTGTAGAAAGTATAAACAATGTCATGTGACCTTGTTTGTACTAATTTGACATGTTCAACTTCAATAAATCACCTTCTTGACACTCTACCACCATAATGTGACCTGTTTCTGCTACTAATTGCTCTTCTGTTGCTTCTCTCCTCAATGAGAGGTATTCTCAGTGTCAAATCCAAGCAAAAACTGGCCTGGGAAAGGGCACTGTAGAGAGGATTAGCAAAGAACTGGAGAGCAACAAAGAGAATTATCTTGGAAATTGTTCTTCTAAGCTTACAGCACATGACAAATAGTCTATTATTTATTAAATTACTACTGGGAAGCTGGATAATGCTATTCAAGCTACACAGTCCATTAATTCTGTCATCTCCAGTCCTGTCAATTCTCAGACAGTCAGAAATGCATTGAAGAAGGCAGGTTTTTGCTCAGCAACAAAGAAGAAAGTTCTCATGCTCAAAGCTGCTCATTGTATAAACCAGCTCAAGTTTGCTCAGTATTATAAAAATTGGACAGTGGAGGATTGGAAGAGGGTTTTGTGGAGTGATGAGACAAAGATTAATCAAATTGGATCAGATGAGAAGGTATATATATGAAAAATTTCAGGAGAACTACTATCTGACTACATCACTATATCAACTGTCAAGCATAGAGGAGGAAACAATTTAATGGTATGAGGCTGCATAGGTTGGAATGGAGTAGGGAAGCTCATAGAAGTCTAGGAAAAGATGGATGCTGCACAGTATTGTGAGATTTCGGATGAGGGAGAGTGGTGGAAAGCTTTGAGAAGTTGAAAATAAAGGAGGAAGAACAATATTTTCAGCAGGACAATGACCCAAAACACACCTCCAAACAGGCAACAACCTGGTTTTCTGATAACAACATCATTGTAATATCCTGGCCTGCCCAATCTCCTGACCTCAATTTCATTGAACATCTCTAGGTTTACATCAAGCACAAACTTTTGGAATATGAAGTACTCTCTAAAGAAGTGCATGAGTTGTGGGAGAGAGTGGTCAAGGAGTGAAATGAAATACCATCAGAAGTATGCCAAAGCCTCATAGAAAGCATGCCTAGAAGGATCAAAGCAGTTATAAAGGCAAATGGAGGCTATACCAAGTACTAGATATGAAAATTAGAATAGGTCAAAAAACTGCCCCAATGATTGAATATTTTGTTTGATTTATTAATCAGTGGTTTCTTGTCCAAGTCATGTGATGTATACATTATTTTGAAGCCAGGATGCAGCTCTATATCATGTGAATTTCTACAATTTTTTGCTCAAGTAATTGTTGCACACCATGTGAATCCTTCTAAAAAGGCCAAATATTGGGGCAGTTTTTTGAGCCAGTGTAAGCCAGTGAGGGATAGTAGACCCTCTATAGGTCAAACTCAAGTAGCAGCTAAGGAGAGTCCAGTGCCTGGGGCATGTATAGTAGGTAAATCTGGTGTGGTTGCAGAAGCGAACTAGAGAAAGCCTATAATAGACTCGTATGGATGCTATAATTATGGTAAGGTTGGACACTTTGCTAAAGAGTGCCTAGCCCTGCCTAAGGCACACATCTGTGTGGCCCATATGGCCATGGCCTCCAGTGAAGTTGTTAGTGATAACAAGGAAAAGCCAGCAGTAGAGGAGGCTGAGGAGAAGCCGCATGATGTGGCTGAAAGCTTAGAAGTGGATGATGCTAAAAGCATCAACATTGAGGACAATGAATATGTCATAGTGGATGTGTACAACAGTAATTATTACACTTGTGATGATGAGGATGAGCACTTGTTTGCATTGACAGAGAGTCAGGGGGACTGATGCATCTGGATGAGATGTGTAACATTGTAAAAGGCAACTAGCAAGTTGCAACATCTGCGCTATACTTCTGAAGAGAAGGAGTGCCTGGTGACCTATGTGGATGTCAATGGACATCCAGCCTAGACCTTGTGAGACTCAGGAAGTACCACTATGGGCATTATGCCCCAATTTGCTCATGTTAATGCAATATGCATTCATGAGCTAGAAGAGCCACTAATGCTCTAGTTGGGGACTGTAAGAAGCTGCACTATGGTTCAGTTTGACGCTGAGGTAAAAATCAAGACATCAGAGACATCAATTAAGGAGTATGTGGATACAGCAAATTTTGATTGCTACAATATAGTTATTAGTACACCTTTTATGTGTAAAAACAAGGTGTCCCTAGACTTTGTAAACAACATAGTCATTGTAAATGGTAGGCCTATGAAGGTGGAGAAAGTAGTTCTGAGTGACACAAATGGTTGCTTAAGGCACTATTGCACAACAAAGAGGTGTCACAATGAGCACAACTGACTAAATAGTTGCAAGAGAGCAGCTATGCAGGAGGTGGAAGACAAGCAAGTTCTACTGAAGAGCCTGCCAGCAGATTTGCCAGCTATTCTGATGTCAGAGAAAGAGTTTCAAGAAACTCTGAAAAGAGGAAAGTACCCACGTAGAAAGCCTAATTGGGCCAGACAGCATAAGAATGAGCATGATAAATACGTGGTAAAGTCACTGGAATGCCAGCTGACTAGCTCTCGAGTGAGAGTGGAGAATCTTGTTGAGGACAAGATATATAGTACAATGGAAACTATAGGCAGCACCAGGTCACTGAGAGATTGACCAGTGCCTCGGCCAAAAGTGCAATAGGCATACAACCCACAAATGCCATAAGAGTGGAATGAGTTAGTAGCATCAATGGTTACACACACTATAGAGAGGGTGCAGGCAATGCAGATGGGAGAGGTATACCATCATGCACAAGAGGATGAGATTGTCAGGTTCTGCTGAGTCAGGGGCTTTCCGAGAAAGCAACGCCCTTATGAGACGGACTTGATCTACAAATACTCAGGTGTCTGGAACTCCAGGGCTAGGACTCCAGAGTTCAAGACGTGAACAGAAGGTTATTCCGAAGAAGGGAACTTGATCTGGGGGTTTTGGGTTTAGAGGCCAAGGGTTGGGTGGGGGTCGAGTTGGAAACTGGGGGTTCTAAGACGAAACTGGGTTAATAAATTATAAGTCGCGAAGTGCATACCAAACTCAGAGCACGCGGTTATTTAAGCATGCCAGTCAAAGCATGCCAGTTAGCACGTACCAGTCAAGCAAAGGGCACGCAACAATTCAAGTTAATATCAAGACTAGCGAATACAATGGGGAACTACGCTATAAGTACTATAGGGCTGGGTCTGGGTCTCCGGGGTTCCAGGGTGTCTGGAATAAGTTCTGGGAGGCATTGAGTAATGGGAGGGGGACTGTATACCAGGATCACGCGTGTGGGGTGCACGATCAATTGGCGTGGAGGGAGTCGTGATGTGTGATGTGTGATGGCCCAGAAGCAGGTAGCATGATCCAATCATTGGTTGTGGTTTAATGGCGGTTGATCCCAGGATCCGTGATGCAGGTTGCCGGAGTGCCGGGTAATGGCAGTCTTTGATGCATGTGATGGCAGGGCGTGTTTGTGGAGTTGAAGAGAGTGTTCCAGATGGTGTTCCGGGGGTGTCTCAGGGTAGACCCAGAAGGGAGGGTTGTGACAGAGATTTTCAAAGCATTAGATATCATGTTTGATGGGGTATTGCTAAAAGCAAAAAGTGTGCAATCGGCATTAAATATAACAAGGGTAGCAAGGAGGCAGCTAGTTGCAAGGCTAAACCTGGGAGATCCCACAGAAGAGCATATATATGCTTTACAGAAGCGATTCAAACCAAAGGCTCAACTGTGTGTAGCACATGCACTAAAAGGGAAAGGTAAGGCTGCAAGTCTTATGGAGAAAGATATTCCATGACTGTACCAGCACTGGCAGCACAAATTTGTGGATATTGTCAATGAGACAAAAGAGGAGCTTCCTTCTTAAAGAGAGGTTAATCATGAGATTAACCTCATTGATGAGAATAAGCAGTACAAATATCACTTGCCTTGCTGCCCATGAGCACTGCAAGACTAGCTTTGTGAAAAAACAAATAGATATATAAACACAAGATAGTGGGAACTATGACCAGTGGTGCAAGCTGCACCCTTATTGTATATTCCCAAGAAGGATGAGACATTACAAATGGCATTGAATATGCAGCAGCACAATAATAATACTGTTAAAAATGTAACTCCTCTTCTAAATCAGGAAGTCATATGTAAAGATATCGCTAAGGCTAAGTATAGGTCAAAAGTCGACTTAACAGACACTTAAAAACATGTTTGCATATGCAAAAAAGACATACTGAAAACACTGTTTTTGTTTTTAATGGAGATATTTGTGAGCAATATAATGCAAATTGACGATTGCAATGCACCAGCAATATTCCAGAAATTAATGACCTCTATTTTCCGAGACATTATTAGAAAGTTCATGCATGTCTACTTAGACAATATTTTTATCTTTTCAGACTCTATTGATGTAAGGGTGACCTCTAGAGGCTGTGGCTCAGTCACACAGCTGGCAGAGGGAGATCTAAAGTGTATTAGAATATGTACTAACAATATTATAATAACTACTCACCTGGCAGAGAGAGATCCAAAGAGAACAAGTTTAGGAATTTCCTATGCCAGGTTGGATGCTTCTGAGGCCTCTGAAGCATGGAAAACAACTGTACAGTACAACAAAACCTTAAAAAGTTGAAAATTGCCTATACAAACAATTGCACAAATAAGGGGCAAACTCTGGCAAACTCTGGCTTATGTAAACAGTCTGGAAGCAGTGCTGAGGGGCCCATACTTATCTGAATGGTAGCTAAAGAACCAGAGCACCTCAAGGGCTGAAAATAGTACTAACAGATAGTGTTAAAAGAATAGAAACAGTAAAATGAGATAATGTCAGAAAAAATAAGAGAATGAATGAAAGAAGAGTGAAGAGATAAGGAGTAAAGGAAGGGAGAAATGAGAAGTCCCCTGACAATTGAGGAGCATGAGCAGAACTTACAGATTATGTTTGAATGACTGAGAAAAGCGAGCCTCTACCTCAAATAGAAGAAGTGCAAATTATATGTACCCAGTATAGATTGTCTCAGTCATGTCATTGACAAAAAGTATATACACCCAGATATGGATAAACTCAATCAAATTTGAGAGTGGCAGACGCTGTGCACATATAACAATATCTAGTGGTTTATTGGCTTAGTGAACTATATTGGTAACTTTTTACCAGACATCACAGCATACACAGAGCTGCTGATGGCCATGACCCAGAATAGGTCCCCCTTTCACTGGAGACCATTGCATCAGTGGTGCTTCAAAATGATTAAGTGCATCTGCACAAAGACACTGGTTATCTGGCTTATTGATCTACACCTTAATAAGCCCATCTGGCTCATATGTGATGCATTGAAAACAGGGGTTGGGGCAATGTTTGGCCAGGATAAAACATGGCAAACTTGCTGGCCAGCAGGATTTATGTCCTATAAGTTCACTGCTGCACAGCAGAACTATGCTGTACATGAGTTAGAAACACTCACTATTCTGGAAGCCCTCCTGAAATGGGAGAATAAACTAATAGGCTATAAAATCCATATTATTATGGATTATAAAGCGCTTGAGTTCTTCAAGACTCAGGTATATTTATCACCATGACAATGTTGCTGAATTGACTACATGTCATAATATCAGTTTGATATTACCTATGTAAAAAGTGAACTAAATAAGGTTGCAGACTGTTTGTCTTGATATTTTGAAAGTGATACTTGAGATGATGTCCATGATGTGCATAATTACATCCAAGTGGACAGATGAATTGACTCAGAGGGCAAGGATGCATAGGTTCCAGATAATCAAGGAACATACAGTCAAATTATGTGCCATGTGCATGCAGGAAGCATATTGTAGCAAGTGACTGCAAGAATAGCAAGAAGCTCAAGATATCGAGGCTCAAATGCTGGTGGAACATGAGGCTAGTCAGCCTCAGGAGGAGATAAGATGAGAGGTGCCTTTCAGTGGTGTCAAAATGACTCTATAGCATGCGCTGAACTTGCATGACCACTAGTCCACACCAATAGACTTAGACAATGTGCTGTTCTGCACATGCATCTAGCAGAGATACAAAAATGATAGTCTCCTTGTGAAAATTATGAACTATCTACAGCCACATCTGTGCTTTATGATTCAGCACCAGCTTATGTACTTAACTCGACTCATAGAGTTCAAAGTCATCTGTATTCTCTGAGAACAGTTGCTAATCACAACTATCCTGGAGCAGGCCCACCAAATAGTAGGCCACTTAAGAACTCAGAAAACATTGAATTATATGCATTGCTGGTATTGGTGGCCGCAGATGGCCAAAGAGACGAGTCAATTCTGCTCAACATGCAAGCAATATCAACAGTTGAAAGTCTCAACTCTGAAACCTCTTGGGAAGCTACATTCATTTCCGATTCCTGTAAAACCCTGGAACTCTATAGAAATGGACTTTATTGGCCTATTTTCTAAGTCAAAGAGCTTTAACTACCTGTGAGTAGTAATCTGCAGAATGACTAGTATAGTCCATCTTATTCCAGTAAGAACGACTATGACAGCTACAGACTTGTTCTGGATCTATCTCAAGGAGATAGTATGCCTACATGGATTGCCCAGCTCAATTGTAAGCAATCAAAATGCTAAGTTTACTTCCAAATAGTTGAAGAAGTTACACAAGCTACTAAGAGCAAAATTGCTCATGTCAACATCTTTTTATCTGCAAACAGATGAGCAAACTGAATGTGTGAATAGAAATGTTACACAGCTACTATGAATATTTGTATGCTCTGACCAAAAAGATTAGGTAGATTGATGCCCACTCGTGGAATTTGCGATTAACATGAGTATATTAGAAACTACAGGATATTCATCCTTCGAACTTAATAGCAGCTACATGCCATCTATGATTCATGAACTTTGCACTGACAAAGTCATTCATATGGGGATAAAACAGTTTACATGCAATGCACTGAGGAACTTAGCAAACATGCATGACATGATTATAGAATTGCACATATGGCAAACAAGATATGTGAATAATCACAGACAGGACAAACCAGACATTAAAAAGGATAGTCTGGTCTACTTGTCTATGAAGAACTTGAATCTGCCAAAAGGCAGAGCGAGTAAATTGTGCCCTAAGTGGGTTGAACTATATTGGGTCCTCAAAGCTGAACTTCACATGTCAAACTACATGTTGGAACTGTCTCCTGTGCTTCAGGCATGCAGAATTGTCCCTAAGTTTCATGTGTCGCTGTTGTGACCATACATGGCCAGTAGTGATGCGCTATTCCTGAATTGTGCATCCCTCATGCTAAGTCCAGAGAGAGTGTTCTGACACACACCATGCCTGCACCTCTGGTGGCTCAGTTATTGTCATTGTCATCAGCTCTGGATAAACTGAGGCCATTTCATCATTGTTATAGCCACAAGCTACCGCTTGACACCTCTAAATTGGAGGTGATTGCCTTTCCAGCTAGCATCCTCACACAAGCAGGAAAGAGCCAGATATTGTTCATGCTTCCTGTTTCAATGCTGGCCCCACTGGCAAAGTATTATGTGTTCATGTTGACTCCAGACCTATGCACACCTATGCAATATAATAGTCTGGTGGCAACTAAGAGGAATAAGCCCATGTCTGGAAAAGGCAAAGCCCTGGTGATGTCTCTATCTGATAAGAGCAACTATGGAGAGTTGACCTCAGAGCAGGAGGAGGAGGGGGAGGAAGAGGAATCAGCAGCTGACCAATTCTACTGAGTATTGCGCAATAAGTGCATTGCAAAGAAAAAGACGCAACATGCCAAGGAGTTGCAGGCCTTTTGCTATAAGACTGAAAATGAATTTTTGGAAAGAATTCCCAATAGCTTGGAGGTGAAGATCTGGGGCCTGCTTAATATTGAGTGCATGAATTCATGCTTTTGAGGAGCACTCAGCTACTGCACCTACTATTTGTATTTGTTAAATATGGTGCTGATAAAAGCAGACGCTAATAGAGCAGCGTCTTCTGAGTACAACACTGGGCAGCAAGCCTATATCTCTGGCACAATCATCTACAAGCATGCCCCTCATAATCTCCCTTATACTCCTTTAGAGCTGATTTGGCTCTACAAATATTATATGAATATGCACATCCCTCGCCACAATAGAATTGTTGCATACATGCTGATTACAGAGCTTTAAATGTTCACTCAGCAAACAGTAGAAGCTCTCTACAACCAAATGATGAGGCTTCTTGTAATGGAGCCACAATATCAAGACCTTGTCAACCTAATGCAAGGGCCTGACAACCTCATGCTTGTCAAATAACAACACATTTCAGGACACTATCTGCACACAAAGAAAGATGGATCTGTCATGCTGTGTATTATGCATGTACCTGATCCAGCTATGCCATTTGACTTAGACCAACTTACACAGTACACACTGGTCTTCGGACATCCTGGTCTGGTGAACACATACCAGAGCATTGCAGTTGACCTTGCCTACCACATGCATTGGCAAACCCTCTTTGGATTTGCCTTGTGTTGAGCTCTTTGCACTAATAGCACAGCCAAATCTGTAATTATCCAATGCATGACACTTATTATAGCCAGACTGGGCATGTACTGTGAGGTGGTTACCACCTACAATACTATGTTTTCCAAGCACTCCTTCAAACCCCAAACTGGGGCTCAATTCGAAATATAACAAGTCTATATGTCTGATAGCAGACATGCAACTTCTCTGATGATGATGTTATCTGCATCTTATTACACAACCGCATTCTGCTGAAATGGGTTGATCATGCCTATACATATGGTGTGGTCTTCCTTGAACAGCAATTCCACATCCCCACAATGTCTCTGGACATTTTTTGGCAGATCAATGATGAACGTATGGAGCACCTTGCAAAATATGGCACCCCTCCTACTATCCCATAGTGGGATGAGTGGAGGAAGATAACTGAAGACAATCACTACTGCCTCATGTTCAAACATGATAAGGAGAATCATCTCCACATCACTCTGGAGGACAATGGCCTTTACTACCTCATCAGTGATGACGTCAACTGTGGTTAGGTGCACTGGACATATACGCAGTACAATGCCATCTCCAGCATCTGGCATGCGTGGTTGTGAGGAGTTCTGACAGGGTCCTGATGTGCTCAAGCAAATATAATAGAATGATGCACTAGATGATAGCACCTCGGGTGCTACCTAGCAAACAGTAAGTGCCGTAGTTTAAGCAAAGATAAAGAGAAAAAGATGAGTAGTGCAGCATAATATGCCTGTAGGTGGCACTGTAAATGACAAAGCTAGCACCCAACTTAGTAATGAAGTCAGGCAGAGCTAGCACAATTTGAATGCTAAGTATAACTAGATGCTCAAGAAGTTACAATTTGTTTTTTTTTATGTACATGTGAAGTAGCTATTTTATATACTATGTACTACTGTATTTTCCAAGCTAAGTCTATCTATGGCACTACCTCTTAGCACCTCTCCTCATGGTTCTCTCTAATGGTGACCTGTCAATGGCAATCAACAGCATTATTCCCCATGGTGACCAATGGTGACTCTAAATTGACTTAGAATTATATGGGTCTGCTCACTCTTAATATAATTCTGATTGGCCAAGCTGCTCCAGAGTATGGTCAGAAAATTCTTGACAGACGCTGTGAGCACTAATGTTGGCACTACTCATTGTATCAATTCCTAACAGGTCCAGATGTTGAGTTTAAGTATATCTTGTGCTGTCATCATTGATTCTTTTAGACTTCTGATTGAAGTGCCTTGTCAAATGGCAGCGCTTAATGCTGATCCCTTCTGGAAGTGATTGGAGTTTGGTCAGAGTCCACCTCCCATTGACATGTTAGTGCTATACGTTCCAAACCTCCCAATTCCTTGAAGTCAGTGAATAAAGTGTGCTGAAGGCTAATAAATAATGATTAAGGAAAATAGGTAAGACCTGCAATAAAGCGCCCAAGCCAGAGCTGTTCTGTATCCAATCTGGTTGCTAGAGTCTCCTATATGTCAAGTGTCAGCCAACCTATAATGTCCCTTGATGCGCTCAGTCCAAGCAGAAGCCTATTATCAGCATGAACCCAAATCAGGTCAATCTCCTAAAATGCATATCAGCACATAATATGCTACCTAACGTTGTCTTAGCAATTAATGTCGTACTAACTGAGCCTATGTTGGTAGACCCACCTGCTGTTGAGAGATCAACTACTCCACCAAAGATGGAATTGATGCCTCCTCCTTCTGTGATTAATGTTGCACCAGAGGAGGAGTCAATGATAATAGAGATGGGTGCAGTTGCAGGGCCATCCTCTCAAGGATCTTAGATTCTATCTTTAGTTAGGTAAATGTGAGTGAATACTCCACTATTTCATGCTGATGTGCACCCTGAGTAGCATGTATATACAACAGGCATAAGCCCTTCTTGTTTTATTTCATATTTTTATATATACAATTTGACTTTACCACTTCTATCCACTAGCGCTGTCTTTAGCACCACATCTGCTCATAAAACCTCACATGCCACTGTCTGTACTAGACGTGCAACCTGGATGTATATGTACTAACCCACTCTTAGCTCATTAAGGTGCCTACATACTTGTAGTTTACATTAGACCAAGTATTCGGTCTTATTGGGAGGTATGTAATGGAGTGTCACACCTTTGCCAAGCATCAACAATGCTGTTACTTAGCATTAGAGTATTACATAAGCAACATCTTGTATTCACTCCAAGTACTAGTCAAATCTGATATAGCAGTCTGATTTAGCACTATGTAATTCATACAAGACTGTTCTAACTCGTAACTACTGGTTACACCAGACCACCAACAATGCATGCCTTAGAGAGTCTCAGCACTGAGAGGAGGGTAATGTCACAACTCCCCCATCCAGAACTACCTTGGAACACCTCCAAAATCTTCTTGCCAACTCCACAACACAACCCCTACCATCACATGCATCAGACCCTGCCATCACACAACACCTCCTGACAGCCCCGCATCACAGACCCTGAAATCATCTGCTGGCACAGCCATCACCCTGCAACCAACGATTGGATCATGCTATTCATCCCAGCTATCACGCATCACATATTACAACCTCCCCTCCACACTAATTGATTGATCACTCTGCATGCATGATTCCCAGTATACAGTTCCCCTCCCATGCACTGTCACTCATTGACTCCCAGAATCCATCCCAGACATTCCAGAACCTCTCAGGAACCTGGAGTGACCCCTGCAATACTTATAGAGTAGCCATCCTTCTGTATTACCTTAGCCTTGATATTACATTGATTGTTTGCATGCCCTTTGGTTTTGACTAGCACACTTTGACTGGCATGCTTGACTAACACACTTTGACTGATACATATGCTCTTAAAATTGGTATGCACTTTGCAATTTAAAGTTTATTAACCTAGATCTTGTCTTAGAACCCCCAGTTCTCAACTTGACCTTAATTCCAAAAACCCTTCAACTCCTCCTGATTCCTGGACTAAGTTCTTTACCCCAGAAACCACTTGTTTTGCATCTTGAACCTCAGAGCATGGTCTGGAGTTCCAGACACCTGAGTACACGTAGATCAAGTCTACCTTGTAAGGGTGTTGCTTTTCTGGAAAGCTTTCAACTCAGTAGAACCTGACAAGCAACAGATGGTGGAGGAGGTGAAAGAATATCACGGTATTGTTTAAGAAGTCTGATGTGATGTAATGGTTATTCTGAAGCATTAGGATGTAGTGAAGGCATTTGAGAATGCTTAGGAAGAAGTTCAATAAAAGACAAAGAATCTTGAGGAGTCTTCATCATCATCAGCAAAAATCAATCAAGGATAACAATGCAAAACTGCACTGGATTGACATCTGCATTATCCTCTATTATTTTTTTTTCTCAGATTCATGTCTATTTCACCGTTTTCTTTGATTGGTACCTACTGATTCCTGTCTCTGATCATGAAACTCCCAGAGAACTTGTGTTGACTTTGCTTTAAAAGCAGTGCAAAAATGATAGTGAGTAGAGATTGCAATAGAACTATCAAATTTTTGAAAGCATCCAGCACAAGTAGGCATCAAGGATGTAGTAGTTGGAAACAATGAGCAGAAAATGGGATTGCAATTATCTGATCTGTGTGACATGACTGTCACAAAGTCAGAATATTCCATTTTTGCTTCTGACTTGGACCGCAATGACATTATGCCCTCAAAACCTGGTTTTCTCACTCATGCACAGAAAGTACTGAAACACCTGAAGCCAACACTCAAAAACAGGTATATACATCAATTTTCTTTTTGAAAGAAAAAGCTCATAATATCATTGAAAATATAGTGATAATGATCTGGCTATTTATCTCAAAATAGCCTGATGGATTCCACTCTCAATAGACCCATTTATAGATCTGAGCTATGTTCTGATGATGGGGATGCAGCAAAATAAGAGGTGAGCTAACAAACTCATACTTTTCTCTGTCATTTTTAACTTCAATCAAATCAGTGATGAAGAAAGTTTGCTCTTGTAAGATGACATTCTGACACTTGAGCCTCAATTAGAAGAAGTTTTGAAGGGTTTTAATAAGGATTCAGATGATCTACAATTGTTTCTTAAGCAAGTGTGTTGATGTATGCACTTTCTTGACCAATATATTCTATTGATGTGTTCTATAGCTTGAATCAACTAGCAATTCTGCAAAAAATGATGACACATCCTCTCTCAAATCAGCTATCATCCACTATTTGCAGGGGAACCCAAACAACAACCTCATCAACATTTTTAGAACTGGCACCAATGCACTTCAAGGCTTTCACAATTGCATTACTGCTCAGAACTTGTGCCCTATCAAGAAACTAGCCAAGTTTGATGCCAATCCTGAGTAAGTTCCTGTGTAATTTACTTTTCTGTATTGCTACATAGTCTACAGAGTTTTCATGGACAACATGAGCGAGAGTAAACCTAGATGTATTATCACAGCCAAAGACTGGCCTTCATTTGTCTATAATATCGATCAGTTTAATCCTACCAATGTTCTGAAGAGATTGATGTGGAGTCAGCTTCTAGTACAAGTAAGTGATTTTGATTTCATGTCAGACTCCAATGATGTATTATTTGCTAAACTGCCAAAAGCTCATATTCATGGTCTGAAACTAGTAACAGGACAAACAATTGCTTATATCTGTGTACAGATACATATGCTATTCTTATGATTTGCACTACTCACATGCTTTTCCACATTTGGTTTGGGCTTTCTTCTACTGAAAAGTGGAACATCATAGATGGACCCTTCAACCTTCAACACTTCTTTACAAAAATTGTCACGGTCTTTGAAAAAAACTCTAAAAATCCAGGAATTATTGAACTTTTAGACTGGTGGAACAAGTAAATTTTCTTTTCTCTCACATTCTTGCATCCTTACTATGAGATTTTCCAGGCAAATACCAGATTTAACATCAAAAACATGATATAAACAAAGAAGGAAAGCACAGGTACTGAATGATAGCAGTGATGATGAGTCTTCTAATGAAATACTCCAATGCCTGAAAGCAGACAAGAAAGCAAATAAAGTGAGTTTTGCATGCATCAGTCTTGAGTCAAAGTACTTACAAAATCTTTCTACAAGGCACTGCAAGCAAATTCTGACACCAGGTCTGGCAAATATTATGACAATACTTTAGATAATGAAAGCTTGGATGATGAACCTCCCAAAAAATGCAAGCAAAAATGCACTGACTTCTCACCTCTCGGACAGCAATGGGTACATCCAAGTCAGACTAGACATAGTGACAACTATGACCAGCATTGGCTTTGCTCACTCTTGCCTCCCACTGATACTCACCATCAAGTTTCAAAGTCTATATCCAAGTGTAAGCCATGCTTGACTCCTCAAGTTCAAAGCAATCACCTACCTGATCTGAGCCTGGGTGCATCTCTGATATGCTTGGCATTGTAATCTACTGAAATCATACTATTGAGTGCCAGAACTCATTTTTTGGCACAGGGCTGGGTCTTCAATTCTACTGGTTGCTACTGACCAACATTATCTTTGTCAGACAGGAAATCCATGCAGCCAGGGCATTTGAGGCTGACAAACTGGGCAATGCCACACAAGCACCCCACAACAGCAAGATGTATCAAGTTGCATCTTGGAGATTCTCTCAAAACTCTCAGGAGCTATGCTGGCTCCACATACTAGTTAACAACCAGTTTACACCAATTTGTCAGCATCAAGCAGGATATCTCCTGTTCAATAAGTTCAAATAGGTAACCCTCAATTGTCATCCTACTGCCTGAGACAGGACAATGTCCCCAGAGAAGTCCAATACAGAACTATTTCTATACCCTTTGTGAGCACAGAGGATCAGGAGCAACTCAATTGTTCCCTTGCAGGTTTATCACTGCAAGGAAAATGAAAAAATTGCCTTTGTAGACATAACTTCTCCTGATCCAAAGCAGCCATTTGCTTTGGACTTCCTGGGCTCCTATGCCCTACTTTATGGGTGCCCTGAAACATCCAATATATGGACTGGTCTGGCCATAGACTGTGCTATGTGCATCTACTAGTGCAGCCTATTTGGGTTTGCACTTGTTCATGCTATTTGTGCCAGCCACTTCTTCAAGTCCATGATGCACAGGCACCTAACATACATATTCACTCAGCCAGGCCTCTACAAAGAGGCTATTACTGACTACAAGGTGGTTACAGGGCAGCCATTTGTGCCCCTTCAATTTCAAGACCCAAACTTTGAGTCTTGATATCCTGAAGGAATCATCCTTCATCTTTACTATATTGGACACATTATGCATCCTCATTTATAACCAGATTTTGGTCACATAGGTTGACCATGCATATATATATAGGGTCACCTTTTTGGCCCACATATTCTTTGCTGACTACTGGATACAGCAAGAAGCCACAATAATCAACAACAAGAGGCTTCAATGCCTCAATCAATATGGGACTCCTCCATCCATTGTTGAGTGGCATAGGTGGCATGAGGCAACTATTGGAAATTGTCAATGCCTGCTGCTTCAGCAGCAGAATAATCATTGCATCTTTGATGATGCATTTCAAAATGAAATGTACCTTTTCATTGGGCAAGACCTCCATGCCTGTGAACTGTAGATGCACCACTATGCATCTGATGATAGGGCTCTTTTCAAGCCTGATAAACCTATGACAGGTCACACTATTGATCCTACCCTTATACTGTCCTCCTTACAGGACTATGACAACTCTCTGCCTCAGGCAGGACCATCAGGCACCTCTCATAAGCCCACACTTGAGGATGAAC
>QFEW01002050.1:0-11152 GCA_003316525.1 Termitomyces eurrhizus
GATACGTAGTTTGTGATAGCTTTACCAAAAATAAACGCTCCCCCCCTTTGTTTCGAAATTGTCAGTTTGTAAGTAATCAAAACACAAAGTAAGAAAAAGGGGAAACACTCAGTAAATCATCATAGCGTAGAAAACCCCTATTACCAGCGTGACCCAATAGCCAATATCGTGCCAGCCTAGAAAGAAATAGGTATTGTCTGTAGAAAAATAAGTCGATTTATGCAAGAAGTTTTAATGTATAAGAAATAGAGTGCCACTGATCGCTTGTGATTATTCGGTGATGGTGGCTATAAGCGCTAGATCTCGAAGGTTAACTTTCTCTTTGTGCGACCTAACATGAGTTCAAGCGCATCCTATTGGTTCGTGTCTGCATCAGAGTCCAAGCCCCTTGAGAAGTGCCCTCCCACGCTGTTGCTAGTTGAAACACTGTCCGAGTCTTATAAATTGCCCATGCCTCAACAGCATCTCATCAGTCTTCGTGATGGAAAGCCCAACTGGCATCGTGTGGACTCCCCGCTGTGATTGCGCTCATGTTATGATTGATCCCCCCACTTTCCTGGAACGCGCTACCTTGTTCTTCCACCACTACCTGGCAGTCAGCGTGCCTGGGCTGACTGACAGAGTCATTGAGTTAGGTCGTCGCTGTCAGCTCCTTCGTGTGGCCTGCGAGATTTGGAACGATGAGCTGCTGCTGACCCAATTTGGTATGGAGAAGAACTGGAGTCGGATTTTTCAGGTGCACTATTGCCTTTTTTGCCCTCCTTCTCTTCTGATAGTCTCCAAATAAAGCAAATCACGACCAAGGAAACGAAAGAACATCTTGAGCTGCTGCTGGAGGAGAGTCACTACCTGGTTTGTTACCTTATTACCTCTTTTCTTCCTTCTAACGTGTCGCTTCGCTAGGCGCCCCGCTCATCTACTGGTGGCCGTCTTTTTCGCGGTCCGGCTGAAGGCTGGCGGCCTCCCAGGCCTCTCCTTCTGCCCAGGCCTTGATGCTCGTCCATCTCCCATGTCGTTTATGTAAGTCAGCTCCTTCTTTTCCGTGGCGCCACCAGACTGACAGATTTTAGATACTTGATTTCTTTTGTCGTAGTTATATGAACTGCATCGCTGTTGTTGCCCCCTCCCTCGTGATTGTTTTGCGCATGTAAGAATTCCCTAGTAGCTGTGACCCTGCAAGTAGCTTGAGGTACTTTATGGGTTCTGGCACAGTTAACCCAGTCAGTATCACATCATGCCAGTAGTTCCCCTTCTCCTTGATGAGCCCGAACGCCTGTACCGTCCCACTATCCTAGACCGATTAGAACAGTTCCTCGCGCTCATGCCTACTGGTGGTTTTCCACACGAGAATGAAAACACAATGACCCTGGTACGCAGGTACCGAATTCTTCTTGCCACTTCTGAGGAATGGATGGTCGACGTCGACCCATCCATAGTCACCATACGCCTCCTCTTAGTGCGGGTTGTGAGTAATACTCATGCATTGTGCAGGAGCTGGTCATGGGTAACGCTCTGAGTCTGGCCAGCCTACTTTGCGAAATGGGAATCTTGGTTAGTTCTTATCTTTTTCTAACCTGAGGTTGTTAATTCCAGGCTGTCTCTAAGAGTCTCTCCTGGCTTCCCCTTCCCCCTCTCGTCAACCTTGATGCGTGTCAGGCTATACTCGAACGCACAGCCTTTTCTTACCCATTGTTTGAGTCCCGCCTGGATGGGGACAGGTGGTACTCATCCCCAAACCCCTCGGCCGCTCCTTCAGGCACTCCTCGTGCTCCTTGCCCAGGTGCTCCTCCCGCGCCTCCTCCTAGCGTTCCTGTTCCTCCCCTTCTCTCTGCTAACGCGCCACCTCCCAGCGCTCCTCCCACCCGCAGATGACCTAAAGATCAAGTGAAAGGTCCACGTCGACGGTCTGCATCTTTAGGGTAGTTCAATTAGTTGTAGTCGTAGTCTGATCGCCTGTTTCCTGTGTACTAGTACCACTTGTTTATTTATTCTTTTCTGGTTTTCGGGTTGTCTAAGTCTGATCCCAAAGGGTGCTAACAGTTAGCGCCTCGCGTTTCATATAAGTTTATTGCTCCTCGTCTTCATCCAGAGTGTTCTCATCATCGTCCACCAACTCAGTCTCTTCCAGCTCTCGAAGCTTAGCAGTGTCAATGTCCAGCGCCGGCAAAGGTAGTGGAATATGTTCACACACTAAGTAGGGAATGAGTCGGAATGCCGCTACTGGTCGATGCAAAACTGAGCCATCCAACTCGCAGAGTACGTAGGCACCTCCCTTATTGCAGGAAACTACTATGAGGGGTCCTAGGTATCGGGGTCGCATCTTTTTGTTGTGGGTGACTTCGATTTTTGAGTTGCGCATCAGCACTAAGGCGCTGGCTGTAAAGTTGTAGTCTCGGATAGTAGCGCTATGCTCACTTTCAAATCGTAATGCGGCCTGTTGTCTAGCTTGAAATACCACCTCGTGTAGGCGCTCTAGATCCTCCATGCATCGTTGTAAGTCAATGGCATGCCTAGCGATAAGATTGGTAGAGGACAGGATTGAGTTAGGTGGGGGTTGTAAGTACGTTGCCTCCACAACGTCCACTGGAAGCAGGGGATGGGTGCCAGTCGCTGTGTAGTAGGGAGAACAGCCCATCCTCTTCTGTACGGTAACTCGTTCAGACCAAAAGACCGAATAAGTTGCTTCACTCCAGCGACTTTTGTCGCCATCTACTGCCTTAAATAGCGCCTGTCATATGTCAAAATGTGGCCTTTCCACTATACCGTTAGCGCGTTTATTGTATCCTGAGATTCGAATATGCTGTATGTTGTATTTCTTAGCGAGGTAGGTAAGCGCCTTAACTATCGGCGCTCCATTGTCTGTAACAATCTCGTGAAGGGCTCCCCATCTGCAAATAACATCTTTGAAGAGCCACTTAGCTATAGCATCGGTATTTTCCCGCTGGAGCATACGAAACTCTGGCCAATGTACCAAAGAGCACCTTCCTTGGATAATGTACTTGTAGCGCCCCGACTTGGGCATGTGCATAGTGTCGATATATATCTTTCCGAACAAGGGTGCTGGAGTCGCTACGGTTGGGGGAATAAGAACTTGGCGCGTCTGTTGGATTTGGCAGAGATGACAAGTGCGAATATACCATGCGATATCAGCGCTAACTTGAGGCCACCAAAAATGTTCCAATACATTCGCTCGTGTCGAGTAGAGTCCTTGATGCCCCAAGTCATCGTGCATAGCACGCAAAATCCTAATACGGCCCTCTGGTTTGATTACCAATTTGTGAGCGCCAGCCCTATTTCGTCGCCAAAGTCGGTTCTCAACCATAAAGAAAGTTGTTGCGTATTGAATGAAGGTGGCGTATTCCGTATCCATAAGGTCTGATGGTCGGCGCAAATCCTGTAACCACTTCCTAACCTGATCAACTCGTTGGTCTTCTGACTTAGCCTTGGCACTATGAGGTACCGCTGAATATGGGAGGTTGCGACTATCTTCCCGTAAGGATCTGGGTTCCTCGACTATCTTTAAATCATTAGATGGCTTAGCGACGTTATAGATACTGGCCGTGTAAAAAGTCGATGGAGCCTGATATGGTTTAGGTTGATACAGAATGATAGGGTGTAGCCAGGTTGAGACAGGTTGGTCTTTGCGAAGGGCCGAAATAGGCAATTGAATAATATGTATGAAACCGTGCAACCGATCAATCCAGTCGTCAAATATGTCATTATCGCTTTCATCTAGCGCTTCGTCCTCTGGCTGCCTAGGTCGCCTAAATAGTCCATCAGGTCCATGAAACGCACTCTTGACGTGCACGAGCTCGAAATGGAACATTAGTATCGCTACTATCCAGCGATTCATGCTAGCCGAAGGTTGAATGTCTGGATTCTGGAGCATTCCTTTGATGTAGCGTGTGTCAACTTTGACAATCAGGTTTCGAACCCCAATAAGATACATGCATAGCACCTGAAATGCTCGAAACAATCCGTATAATTCCAGTTTGGGCTGACTATAGCGCGACTCTCTGTCGTTAAGGGTAATTGATCCAAAGCGATTATAGCGTCTGATTTTTTGATTCGCGCTATCACATTGGCATAAAAAGAAGCCAACCGCAATGTAAGAGGTGTCAACGGCAAGTATAACAGGATTGGACGTAGTATAGTCAATGGGTACCAATGGCTTCGCTTCCTGCAGCGCCTTCACTAAATCTTTTTGGGCGTTAATTTGGTCGGGTCCAAATTCGAAGGGGACCCCTGAACGAGTTAAGTGATTTAGCGCATGCGCTCGATGTGAAAAATGGTGTATGAACATGCGCAGCACGCCTACCGTGCCTAGAAACACACGAACTTCTGAGAGGTTATGGCAGACTCCCCACTTTTCCAGAAGCGCTAATCGGCTCTCCTCAGGGATCCTGCCTTCTGGCGTGCAAACGTGCCCTAAAATTTTAAATTGTGGTGCGCAAAGAACCAACTTGTGTCCTGAGAACGTTCCACCACAATATTTCATGTGCTGGAGCACCTGGTTAACCAATTGGAAGAAGTTCCATAGTGCCATGTGGATATTGGGATTTTCTGGGTGCGCTTCAGGCTTGCCATCTACAAGGCGCCAATCTTTTGGGCCCTTAACGCCTACATCGTCGATAAAGCTAAGCACATGGTGGGGTATTTCGGGTTGTAGAATAAACATAATGTTGTCGTGGAATATGGGTACTGAATTAGTCCATCCCATGGGAAGTGTAACCAGTTGTAGCACTCCGAATGGCGTTTGAAATGTTGTTAAGTCACGAGAGGAAGGGTGAATCAAGCGCTCGTCATAGCCCATGTACAGATCCAGGGTAGCGCCACATATTCTTCCCACGAATGATTCAGCGACGTGATCGGGGAAGGGCGGTACCCCTGAATGACAAATCGTGACTTTGTTTAGCGGCTCCAAACTGTGAACTATACGTAGCTTTCCATTTTTCTTCAGTACACAAAAACAAAACTATCGTGATCGGTAGGCCAAATTGGAAGGCTCATAAACTCCTGCCACTATTTTGGAATGAATAATTTGGCAAACTTTGGCTTCAATACCCGGTGGTATAGGTCGGTTATGCTTGGTCCAAGGTACGTGAGGTATTGTCGGTATAACCACTGGTGGAAAGAAGTCAGTTCTAAGTTTACCGCGCTTGGAATCCTCCCAAGCAAATGCTTTGTTTTGCTTTCGCATAATGTCGATCAATACATCTAGTTCCGCCATCGATAGAAAGCCTGTATCGTGGGCGCTAAGGAATAGCACCCGTCGTTCTTCTGTAAATCGTCCAGTAGGCTCGAAGGGTGGCGGGTTCAGATTAAGCTTGGGAAGGGTCGCTAACGGGTCTCCAATGATCTTTCTCTCGATGCGAAATTCTTTGGGTACGCCGCTTGCTACCGGTTTCGTTTCAAGCGCTACTGGTTTGTACTTCTTTTTAACCTGAACCCCTTTGCGCTTAGAGGTACTGTTGTTAGCGAACGTATTATAAATAGAACTCTGGTTTCTAGCGAAACCGGATATGAAAGGTTCTTTAGTATCAGGAGTAGAAACAAAATAAGTGTCTGTCGAAAGGTTTTCAGTAATATCGGATGCAGTGAGGTATAAGTAGGATAAAGCTTTGCTAGTAAGCAACATAGAAGTGTTCAAGATTTCAGGGGCTAAAGGGGTATGTGATATAAAGGTTACTTGCCCAGTCCGATGATTATAGTCCAAAATAAGCGCTTCATCTCCATGATCCTCATCACTCATCTCCTCGATGGCACCGGAAAACACTCGCAAGGTTTGTTGCTAACATAAGGTCGCTTTCTTGGTCCCGGCTTCTGGAACCTTCCTCGAGGAAATGTCGGTACCATTCTCCTGACTCCAGAATTGGGGTCGCTAATAGTTAGCGTTGTTTCATCCTCGGACGTTGTTTTGACTACTGATTGCGCTAGCACATCGAAGGGTCTTCCTAATAATAAATCGTATGCCGGTGATCGAAGTATGTGAATTTGCAGATAGAACGTAAGATTACCAATAGCACATGGCACGTTCTGAGCCATCCCCAAGGATCAATCAATCGTGCCGTTAGCGCTCTGCATGTTAAGAATGATTGTTGGATCATAAATGATGCCAGCTCGTTAGCGACGTCGGCAGCCATCAAAATAATCTGTGATCCGCTGTCCACAATAGACTCTATTTCGCTTTTCCCATCAACTGTCAGCATAATTGAGCAAATCACGTGAGAGTCTTGGGCTACAGTTAAGATGGCGGGGTCGTCGCTAGATCTTAGCGATTTGAGGTAGGTTTTGACCGGGTCGACGGACATGGCTCTTTAGGTGGTGTGACCTCTTCCTTGGTTTCAGGAGCTACCATCTCGGTTATGTATGCAAAACCAGGCAGCACGTCGTTGTATTCATCCACCGTCGCTACATTGTTAGCTACGTTTCGTTGTGGGGTAACCGCGGTACGCATCTGGTTCCTGACATCTGGCGCCACACTGCATAACTCTCCTACCAATAGCATAACCTGACTTTGCATGATGCAATCAAAAACTAACTTAGACTTTTCCAGATCATATATAGGCGCTGTGGGTCAATATCCCCCCGTAGGTTTATCTGGCGCTCCGAAGTTGCGGTTAAGAGGCGGGGCATAGTTGCCCCCGAGACCAGCGTAGGGATGTAGCGGTGGCTCCAGAACAGCCAGTGTCTTGGTTGCTTCGGGTACTTCGTCGTTAGCGCTAGAGGTCGAGGCTAGTGCTGGGGCAGGGCCTGTCGTCGCACCCAATGGTCTATAATCCTTTAAAGGCTGCTTGCCCTTTTTGATCTCCACCCCATCAAAGACCTGATTCTTTAGTGACTTCAGTTCCTTCTCTAGCGTCTCAATCCTCTCTTCGCGGGACAGCGTAGGTCAGTCACTGATAGTGTTTAGCTGGAGTACTTTGTGAATTAGCGCTTGTTGAGGAGTTGCCTCGGCTTCTGTTGCCACCATGCTATTCAGGTTGCCTGTCGCTAAGTTCCTGGGGTTCCGACGGTGCCACTCGTCAATGCGTTCCTGGAATGTCTTATGTTCAGGATAAAGGGGAATGTTAGCACCCAAAGGTAAGACTAGTTTCCCGTCCATTCCCCGGCGCGCCTTCCCTTGTCGCAAATATTGTTCAAGGATAGCGCACCTACCCCAGGTCATGGTATGTCCTGCCTCGCCACAAAAATGGCAAAGTCCCGTCTGTGCGTTGTTTCTAGGCGCCAAAAGACTAGTCAAGATCAAGGTTTCCAGTTTATTCATGACATTAGCGACTGCATTGTTGACGGCATTTTCCAAATCCTCCTTTTTGATGTACCCGTTATGGTCATTGGCAGCGCTAGTTGCTGGCGACTCTATCTTGGGTGCCATTCCTCCATGGTCCGTGCCAGGTCGCTGCAATGGTATACCCGTATCCATGCCTTTTAGTACCCACTTTCCTGCCTCAAAGACCTTTTCTATGTCATAGGGTTCCTCGGGGTGATGGTCATGCATAATGATCTCCAAGTGTCGCGCAATCTTAGTCCATAACAAGGTCGGGAATCCTTGTTGAAACAAATGGCGCTCCTCGTTTCCATATAACTTCCCATTTTGGACCAGCCATCTCGCTATCCGCTGGAAGTCATGATAATAAGTTGATAACGCTCCTAAGGTATAGATCCTTGTACTAGCTTCTGGATCTCCATTACCGTATAACGCGTAGCTTCTTCAGCGCCAGAATATAAATGAATGATAGCCTTTTTCCATTCATCATAGGTAAAAGGCCTTGGTGCTGCGTCACTAGTAAGTTCTTGGAACTCCTTCAACCCTGTCCATGATTCGGCTGTATTGTATGAGACGTATCTGGCAGCGTATTCCTTCATCTGTGTATCATCGGTCATCCAGCAATCGCGTAGCAAATATTCCAATTCTTTGAAATACTGCATTAGTTCCTGGGGCTTTGTTTCGTCCCATTTTAGCAATGAGAAGTGGTTTCTGGGCAGCATGCGCTGATTGTTCGGCTGATCCATACCGATAGGTGTGTTTGTCAAGGTAGGAAGGGTGGTGGTGCTCATGTTACTTAGCGTCAATGTCGTAGGTACCGGCTCAGTTGGCTCTGAGTCGCTAAGTTCTGGCAATAATAACCTAGATAACTCTTCTAGAGGAGTAAGCGGCGTATAGTTTTTGCCTGCTAAGTACTCAAACGGTCGGGAAAAAGGGAAAAAGCTTTCGGCTAGGCTGTCTGGGGCAGCTTCAAGCTCCTGATCCAAAGTCTGTCTTGGTAACGTGCCTGGTAAGTGTGGTGAGTCAGTGGTACTTGGTTCAAACGCGCTCTCCAACAGGAGGTGGCACTGTCGCTGGGCTCGAGTTTCCAGCGGAATTCTGTCTCAGAAGAACCCCTCGTGGTGGGCTCCAAAATGATGACACCAACTGTGGTTGGGTGCACTGGACGTATACGCAGTACAATGCCGTCTCCAGCACTTGGCATGCGTAGTTGTGAGGAGTCCTGACAGGGTCCCGGTGTGCTCGAGTGGAGGTGGTAGAACGATGCGCTTTGGAGGCTACCTGGCAGACGGTAAGTGTCGTAGTTTGGATAAAGATATTGAAGAAAAGACAAGTAGCATAGCATAGTGTGCCCATAGGTGGCACCATAAACGATGAAGACGAGATAGACGAGGCTAGCGCCCGACTTAGTGACGAAGTCAAAGGAAGCTAGTGCGATTTGAACGCTAAGTGTAACTGTGTGTATGCAAGGGGTTACGATTTGTTGTTATATACATGTAAAGTAGCTATTTTATATACTATGCGCTACCGTGTTTGTCCGGATACAAGTCCACCTGCGGCGCTACCTCCTAGCGCCTCTCCTTGTGGTTTCCTTTAACGGCGACCTGTCAATGGCGACCTTTTGCACCATGACGGCGACCAACAGCGTTCTGACCCACAGCGACCAGCGGCAACTCTATATTGGCTTAGAATTGCATGAGTCTGCTCACTTTTTCTCCAATGCCTGGGGAACAATGGGTACGATGTACCTGCAGAGTCATCATTCCTCCACGATGTGGAGGCGGTCGTCCTCATCAGCTGGATGATGGACGACATGGATCATATGCGCACTCAGCACAAAACTGATCTTCTTGCCTTATCGGCTGCTCGTAAGCGGCAGACTACACCCCCGAGTCAGGACACTGACTCCAGCAAAAAGGCACGTCGGCAAGGAGTGGAGGACGTGCCCTTCCGCTCGACTCAGTCGAGCGTTGTCGTCCCTGGCCGGGAGGCTGGTCTAGGGTGGGACATCCTTCCCTACGAAGAGGCCCCTGCTCTAGCCACCCCCCGGCTCATCCAGCGCCTTGCCAGCAGCACATCTGAGGTCGCATCTTTACGACCATTATCCGTGGTATCCACCACGCACTCTGGGGAGCAGAGTTCCAGGGGCGTTAGCACATGCCCCACTGAGGCTAAGGCCTCACAACCCCGAAAGGATCATCAGGGTAAGCAACCGGAAGGGCACACATACGTCAACGTGCACTTCCCTAAGGATGCCCTGAAAGGGGCCCCAGGGGCTAACATCCCCTTCTTACCTGCAATGCTGGTAGAGGGCCCGCCAGCCTGACTCCCATGGTGTGTGTGGGCAATGGACCCACAGTCTGATAAGTCTGTGCCAGAGAGGCTGCCATCCCCACCCTCCGATGACGATTGGTATGAGGAGCCTGAAGAGGCTCGCATGGAATCCTCTGTGCCGCACGAGACAGCAGCACAACATATGGCGCGCAAATGGCACAACAGCAATTGACAGGCCAAGATGGACCGTCGGGCGCAGGATAGCGCCAAATGAGGAGCCGCCCTCCTCGAGGACGAAACTGGGTGCATCTCTGATGCGCTCAGTGTTGTGATCTACCATGATCACACTGTTGAGCGCCAGAACTCATTCTTTGGCACGGGGTTATCTCCCCAGTTCTATTGGTTGCCAGTGACCAATACTATCTTCGTTGGGCAAGAAGCCTGCGCAGCCAGGTCCTTCGAGGCCGATAAAGAGGGCAACGCCGCATCGACACCCCACAACAGTAAGGTGTACCAAGTGGCACCTTGTGGGTTTCCCCGCAGTCCCCGAGAGCTCTGCAGGCTCCATTCACTGGTGAACAACCAGTATTTGTCAGCATCAGTTGGGCTACCTACTGCTCAACGAATTCAAATGGGTGGCGCTGAACTGCCACCCTACTTCCCGAGACAGAACCATGTCTCACTTACTCGACAAGGTCCTGTATAAGACTATCGCGGTACCCTTCATGAGTCCCAAGGAGCAGGAGAACATCCCGTGAATGATTGTGCCAACGTGGATCTATTGCTGCAAAGAGGGTGGGAGACTTGCCTTTGTCGGCCTTACTCCCCCTGATCCAAAGCAACTGTTTGCTTTGGACTACCTGGGCTCATATGCCCTCCTCTATGGGCATCCTGGCCTGGGACACCCAACATATGGACTGGTCTGGCTATGGACCATGCCATGCACATTCATTGATGCAGCTTTTTTGGGTTTGCGCTTGTATGCACCCTCAGACCCTAACTTCGAGGCTCAGGCTGTGGACATCCTGAAAGCATCAGCTTCCGTGTTTACCACTTCGGACGCGTTACGCATTCTTCTTCACAATCAAATTCCAGTCAGCTGGGCTGACCATGCTTATACCTATGGGGTCACCTACTTGGCCCACATATTCTTCAGTGACAGCCGGCTCTACAATGAGGCAGCCACCATTGACGACGAGAGGCTGCAATGCCTCGACCATTATGGGACACCCCAGTCCATTGCTCAGTGGGATGGGTGGCATGAGGCCACCATTGGCGATTGACAACGCCTTATGCTCCAGCAGCAGGACAGTTGTTGTGCTTATGATGACACACTCACCAAGGGGATGTACCTCCTCATCGGGCAAGACATTCATGCCCACGAGATCTGGACATGCCAGTATCTATCTGACACTAGGGATCTTCCCGATCCCCAACCACCTATCCCAGGGTTGATCGTTGACCCCACTCTCACACTGTCCCCCCTCCGGGACTACGACGACTCCCTGCCCATAGCAGGGCCATCGGGCACTTCCTATGAGCCCGCATCTGAGGATGAACTCCTCGACTACGACATGGACGATGCAACTGCTGATCCATTTCGGGAGCCTG
>QFEW01002061.1:4521-41247 GCA_003316525.1 Termitomyces eurrhizus
GATGCTAGGCAGTAGATCCTAGCTGGCGAATTTAAAAAAATGTAACAAAGTTACGAATTTGAGAGCTTAGTGTGCACACAACACTGAATCAGACCAGACCGGTCTATTGACAATGTAGTTTACAACAAAAATAAGCTGCTTAGTAAGCAGCTGGTTAAACTATTTATATACTAATGTAAATAATATTATATTATAGTAAATATAATATAATATTTTAATATTAACTAAGTAAAAGCTATGTGGCATTAGCCACATAGCAGACTATGCTACAGAAAGTCTCTTCACAAAGTCAGCCAACAACAGTCTGAAGACTGGTGGAAGCTCGCTGAGTATGGCTAGAGAGTCCAAGCTAAAGACCTCTAGAGTTATTCAGTCTCTGAGCCTCTACAGCTGAAGACTGATGTCATATCCGAAAGGCTTGATGCCCAATGTGTCACCTTTGAAACCTCACGTCGCTGCACAGGACAGGCTAAAGTTATGAAAACCTCTCAAAGTGGTCAGCAATATAGCAGGAGAAAGCAGTACTTCAATTCTTACTGAGGTAGAAGCAGAGAATGTCTTTGCTATGATGAGCGCTGTGTGGGCTGATTCGACAAAGGTTACCTATGGCACAAGGCTCCTTCTATTCCATGTTTTCTGTGATTTCTGAGAAATCTCTGAGGAATGTTGAGCCCCAGTTACACATGGCATGCTAGAAGCCTTTGTTGCTGCCTTAGCAGGTGCATATTCCAAATCTGCAATAGAGAACTTTATTGCAGGTGTAAGAGCATGGCATTTGCTTCATAATGTCAAGTGGGATATAGACAAGGCTAGAATGCAAACTCTAATGAGGGCCACCGATAAATTAGTTCCCAGCTCTTCCAAAAAGAAAAAATGCTGCTCTTGCACTTCAGCCTTTTTAAGCGCCATGCACAGTCACCTAGGTGTATCCGTCCCGAATTCTAGCCCATTAAGTGTCATGGTTTTTGTGTGTGCCACGACCTGCTTCTACTCTGCAGCTTATCTAGGCAAATTTACTGTACTGACCTTGTCATCTTTTGATCTGTCCTTACACATCAAACCACGTGATGTCTCGCACTCCATGGATCAATCAGGAAACCAGTCCACTACTTTCCATCTCCCCAGAACCAAAACAGCAGTTCACAGGGAGAATGTATCTTGGGCAACACAAAATGACTTATCAGACCCAAAGAACACTCTCAAAAACCATTTGCGAGTAAACAATCCTCCACCTGATGGCCCATTATTTGCATACAGGGACAAGAAAGGGAAGTAAATCCCTTTAACCAAAAAGAAATTCTTGGAAGTCTTGACCAAAGCAGCTAAAGCTGCTGACTTGGAGCCTTTACAAGGCCACAGCTTGCATATCGGAGCAACATTAGAATACCTACTCTGAGGAGTCTCTTTCAAAGCCATGAAGGCAATCGGTCGCTGGTCCAGCGACGCCTTCTACGGCTATTTGTCCAAGCATGAACAAATTCTTGCGCCATACCTACAAGCCATCCCTACCTTGCATGAGTCCATCTTAAGGCTCACTCTTGCTTTCTGAAAGTAGGAATGGCACTGGTGAGTCCATTTCCCCATGTTCAATGAGGCCCTCGGAGCCACACTATCTCTTCACGGGAATCACACAATGTTATCACACGATGTGTTGTGGCCTCCTAGCACTCTGATGGGGAATTGCGGCTGACCCACCCTCTTTTTTCAACCAGGTCCATCTGTGTCTTGCAAAGTCGCTGGTGCGAGAGTTCGGAGCAATCCGAAAAGGGTCTCACCCAAACCGACATTACTTATTAATACCAGAGTACATTATTGTATTATCAGTTGCACTATACACCTCTTGCCAGTCGGAACGAGCAACGAAGTCAAAGACTGATCGGTGCAACTAGGATGGCATAAGTTCCCTTGCTGCCAATGGCCTAACCATACTTGAAACTTACTCCAAAAGATACAAGGGGACGACATTGTTAATCAATATTGTAGGACGATACGAGAGATACTGCGTCAGTAATCAGTTGTAGAATGGTTGCATGATACTTTTCGAGCAGCATTAGACGATGACCTGAGGGTATGCAGATATTAACGACTCATGAGCCAGGATATAGGGAAATTGTCGACAAGAAAACGCAATCAAGTACACGTGATCATGTTTGCTCCCATACAATTTCCAATCAACCATTGGTCCTTTCGCTCAAGATTCTCACAAACCATCGTTCCTCTAGTGTCATGCTAATAATCCATTGTGGACGTGAGGTGGACTATCTGATGGATCGAATACGAAGTTGAAGGAGTCGGTAGCGGAGAGTAAGAGTAGAGGTCGGATTGGACGGGAAAGTGGATATATGCGACGGAAACGTGGAGTAACGTTCGTCGTAGTGAGATGAAAGTTCGTAGACCAGGAGCCGATAGACCCCAGTAGAGTTGAGAGGAACAAGCGTAACCTAGTACTAGACAGATGCCAGCAAGAGGGAGCAGCAGCGAGAGCACAGTCGTCGAGAATACAAGATCCCAGAGAACCGCAAGAATAGAGAAGCCGTGAAGATCAATCAAGCCGAGAAGCGAGCCGCAGTAGACGAGAACCAAGCCGAGGCAGAGAGATCAGAGTCCCGAGTAGCCGAAGACAGTGCCGGGATGGACGGAACACAAGACAGACAGAGACAGAGCCGCGACCGAGAAGATCACCAAGAAGCCGAGAAGAGCCGAGTACGCTGCCGAAGACAGCGAGCACGCGGTGTTTGACACCGGATCAGGCGGCGAACAAACCAGAAGTATTCCAGACAAGACGATACTCAAGACCAGACCAGACAGCGACGAGACAGTACTACGAGAAACGCGAAACAAGCAGAGCTTAAGACCAGGAAATATGGGGTGTAGAAAACCTGTTTATTTCTATGTTCCTCCTGGCTTTTATACCTATTCTACACGTTCCCAGTATCGCCGATCCTCTGCAAAACCGCTTCGAATCGCCGATTTCTTCCCTATTCTGTTTCTGACCGTCGGTCGGTCTCATAATCCTAAACTCTATTTGTCCCTCATTCCCTATTCGTACCACTCATTTCCTAATCCGTCCCGTCATTTTCCACCGTAAACTTATCCCGATTTTACTTCCCTATTTCACTTGTATCTGTCGTTCCCATAGCCGAATCCAGTTTACTTGCCTAACATCCCTTTTGACCCGAACCTATCAGCAATCCTCTCTCCCCTACCACACCATATTAAAAAAAAATACAAACTCTAGGGCCATTCCTCTCCCGTCTTCTCTTTTTTGACTGTCTTGTCTTGGTGGATTCTCTTGCGCTGCTACAGAAAATTTGAGATCTGTTCGACAGTCCAGCCTACTTGTAGACAACCGTCCTCTGGTGGGTCTACAAACAATCGATGATTCAGCGACACTAGACTACCTCGGATCGGATATCGGCAGATTTTCTTACACGTTAAAGATGCCAGCAGGAGATTCCCAATTCTACCTTATTCCCGTTGATAAGCTCAAGCATGCGTTCACGACCAGTGACTATTATAAACACCACGCGTATGTCCAGCATGTCCCTCTCGACGATGACGCGCTAGGCGTGCACAAGCTTTCGTCTCGCACTACGCATCAACTCGTCACCCCGCCTTCTTCACTTCACCAGTCTCCTCATGAACAGGACGCGCCTCAAACAGCCTGGGAGGCGTTCTACCCTAAAGGGAGTATCAATCCCGCCTCTGAGTTGCCTGGCGGTTTTGGATTCCACGTGAGCGGGCCCAAGGAATTTGCAGAAGAGCTTGCGCGTGGAGCCACCGAGGTCGTCTTTAGCTACCGAATGATGCTTCAGCCCGATTGGGAGTGGGTAAAAGGCGGAAAGTTGCCTGGGGTCTGTAAGTTGTTCCTGGAACACGTTAAGAACTTTCGCTGAATACGTTTTTGCCAGTCGGTGGTATCGGTGACCTGTCGTATGGTTGTACGGGAGGTCGGCAGGAAAACCGATGCCAGTGTTTTAACCTGAGGCCCATGTGGAGGTACGAGCCTATTCAGATACATCCCAGAAGTCATTGACGCGTCAGTATCTAGAGCAAAGTCGGCTGGGGAATTGTATGCATATCTGCCGTTGACCGATACCAATTCCTCAGTTCTAATCAACGTGCCTCCGGAGTCCAAAGAAAACAACGACTACGGATTCTCTGTTGGGAGAGGGTCTTTCCATTTCGACATCGCTGTTGGAAGTTGGGTTAGCATCGCTTTCCGAGTCAAGCTTAATACATACAAGCATCACGACGGTACTGCATTTTCCTTATCCAAAGGCAGAAATTGAATCAAGGGTTACAGGCGAGATACAACTTTGGGTCGACGGCAAGTCCGTCATGGATATCGAGGGTCTCACGATCTGTGATGCAGAGAATGCAAGGATCAAGGGCATGCATTTCCAAACATTTTTTGGTGGTAGGTTCAGCTTTGTTACTAGTGGTATTTCCATTCATATGTATTTTTACCAGGGCATGACCCGAGCTGGGCGTCACCGAAGGACCAAAAAGCTTGGTTTGCGGATATATCGGGCGCTATACTGGAGTAGCAGGCAGTGGAAATCAGTAATACAAGGTATGAAATGTATGTAGGAGACTTATACTTCAGCGATTACAATATAATCATTGAGGTGTGACGCGACGAAACCAAAAGAAACGTCAAGCGAGTCATGGACGGAGTCCTCTCTTCGTAAGGTGGTTTCCATGTTTGGCAACCTGGGTTCACGGGTATCAACACAGCATGCCTCTCTTTACCCATTGACGAAACTAGATTCCGCAGGAATATGCGCAGCCAAGTCCTGCGAACAAGGCTACTATATTTAAGAGGGTGATGTTACCCTACCAATCTATTGTATAAATTAGGTCACGTTCCAGAACAACTCTGAGCCCTATCTCTACATATCAATCAAACACAATTAACATAGCTAGTCATGAATCCAGACAGCTATATCCTCCGATGAAGTGTTGATTGTTTGAAGGGATTGGACACAGAGCAGCTTTTTAACTCGTGTAATAAATCATGTGGCTAATACCAATAGCATGGACACATTCTGTGGTACTGTTCAAGGAACGTCAAGCCAAAGCTCAGAACTAAAGAAAGGTCAAAGACTCACCTGTAGTATGTGAAAGTTTTGAACAGTTGTCACTCCAAACAGGAAAATGGAGGTTAAGATTTCCTATTTCAAGAGGCTAAGCCTTCTGGGTGATGGCGAACATCCCTAGGTCGAGCTGCTCAGTTCTTCCATGCCATAAAACTTGATACAATGATATCGATGAGTGTTTGCAATGGAACCTCCTGATTCTTTGCAATCATCAATCACTGATTTATCTTGGTAATCTCATATGTGTTCTTAGGTCTGATTTCTAACATAAATCTTCTGGAGGGTAGAACTACACAGCATTTATCCCGAGTGACTTGGCTACGTCTACATCAGTACTGCGCTGTTCTGTAATACTTGATATAGCGATATTGATCTCAATTGGGCGCTAGTTTATAAGCAAGATGAACGATTCCTCCATATCATGCTACTTCACTCACCATTGACTGCACGCTTGAATCAAACTTAAGACTGGTTGTAGCGCTAAGATTGCGCAGACCTGCTCGAGCATTGAGTCTATATTGCAGCGTTACAATGGGTGTTAGTCAATTATCTCGGGATAATACACACGATGCCATAAGAGCATTGGAAAACACTTGTTAAGTCGTCAGGTCATGGGAGCAGGGCATTGCAAAAAGACTTCCATACGTCTAGGCACAATCAAGAAGATTGTCGTCCAAGCAAAGCTATTTTGTACCATAAACTGACAAGAGTTTTCAGAACTATTGGTAGCGGAAGCTTGTGACGCGACCACTCACCAAGATCAGCAGAATCGTTGTTGAAAGGCTACAGTGAGGATCAGAAAAGATGTTATGCACCTCTAGATAATGTACCTTGTTATCAATCCTGTCTCTTCATGTTTATGGATAATTTACACGTCAGATCTTCTATATGTCCATGCTTCTGTTCACTTACGAATAGTCCATGAAAGGAGTTTATCGATCATTACTCTTGTCCTAGATATGTTGTCT
The DNA here is from genome assembly GCA_003316525.1 of Termitomyces eurrhizus. Taxonomy (NCBI): domain Eukaryota; kingdom Fungi; phylum Basidiomycota; class Agaricomycetes; order Agaricales; family Lyophyllaceae; genus Termitomyces; species Termitomyces eurrhizus. Next base: position 10,592 of record QFEW01002061.1, read on the forward strand.
CAGCGCTTGAAGCACAGGAAATCCTGACATAAGGTAACACACACACCTCGCCAGGCCCGTGTCGCGATGAGGCCACAAATAATAAAACAACGTCACGGTTATCAGCACATCGTTTACTTCACAAATTGCGAGTGATGCAATGATCACCCACCGCCACCTCGCCTCAACAACCACAATATCTGGTGTCTCATGGACAACTGCTCCTACAGCAAAGTTACTGATGGAACGTAGTAGGCATAAAAACCACAAGACACATGAGAACAACCATTTTGAAGACAAGACCCGGATGCGATGAACAAAGAATGCCTGTCGGGATAGATATATAAGTAATGAGAACTAGAAGTGCAAATAGCTGTTACTTCGACAGCGGGACAAATAATCCCAGTCATGAATATAGCTATATCCTCCGATACTGTAATGACAAAGGGTGTACCAGGATCTCCATATCTCATAACTGAATACTGTGGCACGGAAATCAAAAACATATGGGAGACAGAGTAGCTCTTAGTCTCACGTAGTAAATCATATGGCTAATAGCAATGGCATGGACACATTCCGCGGTCCTGTTCAAGGAACGTTGAGCGCCGAAGCTTGACACCTGACACAAACATTTCTGTGCTGACCATAGTGCACCAACCTGTTAACTGGGTGCATAAGGTTTCCATCCCATGAAGACACACGGAATCTCACAAAGGCTTTCAGTAATAATCTGTCATCGGAAAACTTCCTACGGTATCATTAAACCAGCGATTTAAATACAACGAAAGGTCAAAGACTCACCTATAGTATGTGAAAGTTTGAACAGTTAACATTCCAAACAGAAAAATTGAGACCAGGACTCCGACCTCTAGGAGGCCAAGTGTCTGTGTGATGGTGGACATCCGTAGAGTGAGAGGCTGATCAGTCCTTCCGTGCAATGAAACTTTATATACAAATGTTTGTGTCAACGTTTTGGGACAGGACCCCCTGATCTTTGCGATTATCAATCACCGATCTTTCCCTGGACAAGAGGGGTATGTCATTATTAGAGTCCACTTAGGATCTCGCTTCGTATGTACGTCCAGTCCAGACATTTATAGGACTGAAGCATGCGGCCGCTATTTGGCCACTAGTCAATTCATTGTTTTGTCAGGATTCTTTCATCTGCCTGCGTATAAGTAACAAGAAATTTGTACACAAGGGAAACCTGATATATTTAAACAAAAAGTTTCATAAGGCTATGTCAAAAATTTCCCTCGTGCATGATCAGATACGAGATGTTCTTCAGCATGTTGACACATGTTCTCAAGTAGCCCACGCAATCCTGCTACATCAGGGTGTGAGTCCCCATGGACTATCTGTCTTATTTGATGCGATCAGGTGAGAGGTTGACCTTCTATCAAAATATGATGACATTTCTTGAAAGCACATGGAGTAGTTACCATTGGAATGTCGATGAAGGGATGATGACACACTAGAAATGTTACACAGAACTTTGAAGTCAACATGCAGAAGGGAGAGTTACTCCTTAAAAATGTCAAAGGTGCCAGCACTGCTGATTGAGGTATGAGTCAGTATATACCCATGTCCTTGAGTTAAGCTCTTCACAATATGCTGCTTCTCATTGACCAGTGTCTCTTGATTGCTGCCTCAGCCCATGTACATGGTTCATCTCTGAAGTTCAGAGCTGGAGGGGAGTAATCTTTCAGCTCACTCCGGTTTCCCTTTCATAAGCGAATTCTCTACCCCTCACCTTGACTTTCGCGTCCGATTGAGGACTACCTCGTTGGACTTTCCTTTCTCAGTTTGCGTCCACTTGTACCCCGACCTCAGGAAACGATCGACTGCCGAGGACGTTCCCTCAGTTGGACCACTTCCCTTCCACATCGGGTTTCATACACGCCGATCACGCAAACCCTGAGTAGCGTCAGAGACGTGCTCAACGCCCAGCTAACGACTAGCGTGTACGGTTATGATTTGTGCCCTACAGTGATGTTTTAATAAGCTTGAATGTACATTATTCCTAGAGACATCAAAGTATACTATCTACATATCCGATGACCCGTACATCTGTCTCGAAACAGAGGTACTCACACTACACACCTGTATAAATGCATGTCATATTCTCCTAATACACAACATTTACCCCGAGTGGCTTTGCTACATCTACATAGGTACTGCGCTGTTCTGTAATACTTGTTATAGCGATATTTATCTCAGTTGGGCGCTAGTTTTTAATCAAGATGAATAACTCGTCCATGTTACTCTACTTGACTCACCGTTGACTGTACATTTTCATCAAACTTAAGACCTGTTGTTGCACTGAAATTGCGCAAACTCATTCGAGCGTTAAGCCTATTATTTCAGCATTATGATGGATAATAACCCGTAATCTCCACAGAATACATACGACGCCATGAGAGAGTTTGAAAATACTTTTCAGGTCATCAGATCTCTCCAGCACAGCATTGCAAAGGAGTTTCATACATTGAGGCCCAATCAAGAAGACTGCTACCCAAGCAAAGCTATCTTGCACCATAAACTGATGAGAGTAATCAGAACTATTGGCAGTGAAAGCTTGTGACCGGATCCCTCACCAAGATCAGCTCAATCGTTGTTGCAAAGCTGCGATAGTATCAGAAAAAATGTTGTCCGCTTCGAGATAATGTCCCTCAATTGCTAACCTTGTTATCAGTCCTGTCTCTTCAAGTTTGTGGGGGAATGACACGTCAGATCTTCCTATCTTTCCATGCTTCTGCTCACTCACGAATAGTGTTAGGATATCACAGATATCACACCTAGGTGCGCTCCTGGCCACCACATTTCTGCTTTGTCTCGCATCCCCATTGTTACAACTCATATATATATTCCTCATGGTACAGGCCGTACCCTCAGTCGATTACATTCAGACTGAGGGTAAGCCCAAATACATATCTACGATATACGTATAACTAACTGTACCATAGACAACGGACTGACTAAGTCTGTATTATTTAGGTACAGAAATACAGTCGATTACATTCAGACTGAGGACAACGGACTGACTAAGTCTGTATTATTTAGGTGCTCAGGAATAGATTCTAACAGGTTATGGGCCTATTGCTGCTTAACTGAATCTGATTCCTACATCGAATATCTACCGAACCGGCTGTTCGGCTATTAACTTTACACGACGAACTGTGTCTCCTTGTACTACTCTGATACCCTACACTGGAAATGACTACTACTGGTGAAACTACATCCCCTGTTCTCCACTCGGAACCTGATTTCACTCTCAAACAAATTGAGGAGATGCGGAGAATCGACAATTCCGCGAACCCACTGGTGCTTCCTGTCGGAAAGGTCACGGCTGTGTGGACCGGCCATATTCTTGACAAAGATGACGGGCGATGGACAGATTGGTCGTACAATATGGGCCTTGAACTCTCGATGGTCCAACTGTGGGATTATGTGTTTAATCCACCCGACACCCCGCATAGAAAGTACGAACCTCGTGCTTTTCGAGCTCTGGAAGGGAACAACCGGTTGGCCTGCTCATTCATAAAACGCGCGATATCTGCATCAGAACAGAAGTTGTGCGCAGAAGAATGGGACCCGGTGAAGCTGTGGGGACATCTGAAAGCTCGACACGGCGGGGCCGTGCCAGTTCAACAGGTGCGCTTGCTTCAGGAAGCCCTCACCATGAAATGTTCCCCCTCCGAATCACTCACTAAAACTGCCGACATCATTTTCGACAAAGTCGATCGTGCTTTTCAAGCTGGACAAGTCACTAAAGAACTCCTACAATCCATCGCGATCTTGTCGGCTCTGTCAGACAAATCCTATGCCCACATTCGATCAATTATCTCGAGGGACCTGACCACCTCAGGTGATGTCACTAGATACGGACCCACAGAGATCTGTCGGTTCCTTGAAGGGGAACAAACCTTGATTGATGCCGATAAATCGGTCCCTGCACCCACAGACTCAGCACCCACAGCATTCGTGGCTAAAACGTCCAAATACGATCGACTCCAATGCAGTAACTGCAAGGCAAAGGGGCGACTGAATTTTATGGGCCACACCCAGCCTTGGTGTGTCCTTGAAGGTGGCGGCATGATGGGGAAGACAGTGGAAGAGTCCAGGAAAGCCCGGCTAGCACACTATGATGCACAGAGGAAAGGAAAAGACACGAAGGCAGGATTTTCACGACTTACCATAACACCTCAAGGGGGGACAGCCTTCGTCGTCGAGGGTGATTCCAATGCTATTGCTGCATACATTGCGGCGCAAGGAGGAAAGGTTCCTCAGATTGCCAAGTCAGAATTTGCGGGTCTTGCCACTGACATGATACCGGATGCCGGTCATATCGAGGATTTTGAAGCCATGGAATTTGATTCTCTGATCGCGGTTGAGGAGGAGCACCAAGTAGGGGTAAACTGGTGTAACTACGTCAACCACGATCAGGAAAACAAGGCATATCTGTCAAACCCAGCTAGCACACCATTAGAAACGTCTCCCTTCTATCTCGACTCTGGTGCAACCGTCCATATATCACCCGATCAATCTGATTTTTACACATTGACACCAATTCCGGAAAGGCTAATCCGTGGCGTTGGCGGCTCAGCTATCGCAGCAACTGGAATCGGAAGTATCAAACTTAGTGTAGGGGAAGGACGCCACCTCATAATTGAAAATGCATTACATGTACCAAAATCAACCGTTTGCCTATTATCCATCAGCAGGCTTGCGAAGGTGAATGGTATCACCACTACCTTTGATGACGCTGGCGCCACCCTGATCAGGAAGTCCACAAACACCATAGTCGCAACCGGAATTCTAGCTCCTAGGAAAAATCTTTACGCACTAAACTTTCATCTCGACCATGCTCTCACCATCCATGCATCGCCCGGCATTAGGACATGGCATAATCGACTCGGCCATGCAAATTACCAAGCTATCATACAAATGGCCCGGGCCGGAATGGTAGACGGTATGCCCAAAAATTTTCCTGAGAAACCCTCCATTTGTGACCACTGTATCCTCGGCAAGCAGGCTCGAATGCCAGTTCCGAAGAAACGGGAGGAAGGGATTGGGCATAAAGCAACAGAGAGGCTTGAGAAAGTCTGGGTAGACTTAACGGGACAAGCGGCGGTGGCATCACGTACTGGAAACCTCTACGTTATGAACCTTGTTGACGATTACACGAATAAACCTTGGTCTATCCCTCTTAAAAGCAAGGGTGATGCATTCAAAGAACTACAGACTTGGATACTGGCCCGTGAAAGTGAAACTGGTGAAACCCTTCGCATCCTACGTGTTGGGAATGATGGAGAGCTCAATGGTGATAATCATAAGGCGTGGTACCGGTCAAAAGGGATAATTCTTGAAGTGGGAGCACCTTATACATCGGCTCATATGGGTCGTGTGGAAAGGATGCACCGAACCCTCATGGGTAAGGCACGGTCAATGCGAATTGCTTCAAGATGTCCTGCTTACCTCTGGGATGAATTTTACCTGACCGCTACCTACTTGCACGGAAAGACTAAAAACTCCATCGAAAAAGACAATACGCCTGATGAGCTATGGTTTGGGAGAAAGCCGGATTATTCGCACCTTCGGGAAATAGGATGTCGCGCATTTGTGCTGGTTCTCAACAAGCATAACCCAAAAGTCTTTGAACGGTCAATCGAGTGTGTTCTGATTGGGTATGACCTGAATTCGAAGTCATACAGATGTTATGAAAGGTCTACTCGAAGGGTATACAGTTCATACCACGTCCGATTTATTGAGAGCCATCAAGAACAGCTACCCCAACCTTTGTCAGCCAGTGATCAAGAAACCTCCATTGAAATAACGCACCCTTCAATAGACAATATTGAGAAGGAATCAAGCCCACACCCTATTCCACATCAAATAGCACCCCCAGACGATGACGAGCACATTCGAATCCCGAGCCTGAAAGACCAACCTGAGGCAACACCCCAAGACCCTGAGCCAATACAACAGGGAGCCGAGAACGTACCTACACCACCCGAACCCATACCTCTACGCCGCTCAATGCGAACCATAATCCCCACAATGAAAGTTGCGCCAGAAGATAACCGTAGTGAGACTCGAACTGAGAGGGCGACTCGAGAATCCAGGGAATCAGCTGAGCGGGTCAGAGAGGCACAATCTGAGCGCCGTAGGGCACTTGAGGAATTAAATCGGGAAATTCAAGAGGTACCGGGAGGTGATGGTGTGGGCGTTGAGGACATCGATCAGGTTATGACGACACTCAGCGCGATCGGTGACGTACCTGACACTGAGCCAGGAATTGACTCTGACACACCCAGAACTTTAGAGGAAGCTCAGAAGTCTACAGACTGGCCTGCATGGAAGAAATCGTACCAGGAGGAAATCGACTCGTTGAACAAGATGGAAGTCTGGGAACTGGTTCCTCGTGAGAAAGTACCATCTGGCCAGAAAATATTCAAAGGACGGCCTGTGTTCACGATCAAACGAGATGAATATGGTAACATCACCAGGCTGAAAACTCGGCATGTACTCCAGGGCTTCACAATGGTTCAGGGACGGGACTATGAAAAAACTACGTCACCAACAGCACGCGCGGAATCTTGGCGAATACTCTTACACATGGCAGCCACACTGGGATGGGACGCGATGCAAGTGGACATCAAAACTGCTTTCCTAAACGGGATCCTCCCAGAGGAGGAGCGAATATTCATGCAACAACCGAGACTTTTTGAGGAACAGGGGAAGGAGGACTGGATCTGCAAGCTGCGCCGACCCTTATATGGTATGAAGCAGGCGGGACGGATATGGAATAAGACCTTGGACGATGTGATGAGAAAGCTTGGATTCACCCGGTTGAAGTGCGAAGCATGCCTTTACTACAGAAAAACTGACCAAGGCACAGTGATAACGGGCGTACATGTAGACGATTTTCTATCGATTGCCAGCAATAAGGAAGCGAACACCACCTTCAAGGAACAATTAAAAGGGACGTGGACAATTACGGACCTGGGTACACCAACGCATATCGTGGGTATGGCAGTTGAGTGGGACAGAACCAATAGACAGGTTTTTATATCCCAAACTACTCTCATCGACCGCCTGATAGCTCAGTATGGTCAACTCGATGCCTCTCCTCTCTCTGTCCCAATGGAACCCAGCCTGAAGTTGCGGCGAGTGGATAAATCAACTCTTACTCGAGAAGAACTCGAAAAACTCGCTCGGATACCTTATCGTAACCTAGTAGGAGGGTTATTGTGGTTGGCAATATCCACAAGACCAGACATACAGTACGCCATCCAACAACTATCCCAGTTTCTTGATTGTTACACTAGTGTTCACTGGCACGCCGCAATACGGGTAGTTCGATATCTGAAGGGCACAAGGTCGCTGCGACTACACCTTGGTGGAGAGATGCCCATCTGCTTAGTGGGTTTCACAGACTCTGATTGGGCTAACTGCCCAGATACTAGGAGGAGTGTAGGAGGATACGCCTGGTCTCTTGGATCTGGCCTGGTCTCTTGGTGTACGAGGAAACAGCGCACTGTTGCAGCTTCATCATGCGAGGCAGAGTATATGGCGGCATTTGAGGCCGCGCAGGAAGGTATCTGGCTACGAATGGTAATGGATGCTTTGGGACGACCCACGAGCGATGCGACAGTAATCCTTTGTGACAACAACTCGGCTATAAACCTTTCGGAAGACCCTCTCCTTCATTCCCGAGTGAAACACGTCGACATAAAGTACCACTTCTTGCGGGAACGCGTCGCGTCGAACGAAATCTCATTACGTTACATCAATACGAAGGACAACATAGCAGACATATTCACGAAACCGCTACCAGCGCCACAATTCTGTCGACTGCGAGATATCTTGGGTCTGCAGGATTCCGCGCGAGGAGGAGCACACATACGGTGAGGAGGAGTGTTAGGATATCACAGATATCACACCTAGGTGCGCTCCTGGCCACCACATTTCTGCTTTGTCTCGCATCCCCATTGTTACAACTCATATATATATTCCTCATGGTACAGGCCGTACCCTCAGTCGATTACATTCAGACTGAGGGTAAGCCCAAATACATATCTACGATATACGTATAACTAACTGTACCATAGACAACGGACTGACTAAGTCTGTATTATTTAGGTACAGAAATACAGTCGATTACATTCAGACTGAGGACAACGGACTGACTAAGTCTGTATTATTTAGGTGCTCAGGAATAGATTCTAACAAATAGCCCATGCAATAAGTTTATCAACCATCACTCTTGTCCTAAATATGTTATTTCAGTGCTTAGATCACAGGAGGGATCCTGACATAAGGGTAATAGACATATCTCGCAAGGCTCGTGCCGCGACGAGGCCACAAATAATAACACAACGTCACCGTGATCAGCACGTCGTTAACTTCTAATATTGCAAATGTTGTTGCTACCATCCACCGCCACCTTGCCTCAAAAACCACAACATTCGGTGTCTCATGGCAAAGAGCTACTATGGCAAAGGTACCGATGAAAGGCAGTAGGCATAAAAACCACAAGAAACATGGGAACAACCATGTTGAAGACAAGACACGGATGCGATGAACAAAGAATGCCTGTCGGGATAGAGATATAAGTGATGAGAACTTGAAGTTTAAACAGCTGTTACTTGGACACCGGGAGAAATAATCCCAGTCATGAATATAGCTACATATGCCGATGTTGTGAGGACAATGAGTGTACCAGGATCTCCATACCTCACAACTGAATACTGTGGCAGAGAAATCAAAGAGACATAAAACACAAAGCAGCACTTAAACTTACGGAGTAAATCATGTGGCTAATAGCAATGATATGGACACATTCCGCGGCCCTGTTCAAGGAACGTTGAGCGCCGAAGCTTATATTTGACACAAACGTTTTTGTGCTGACCACATTACACCAACCTGTTCCTTGCGTGCATCAGGTTTCCATCCTATGAAGACACAGGGAACCTTACAAAGGCTTTCAGGAAAAATTTGTCATCGGAAAACTTTCTATGGTATGATGGAACCACCGATTCAAATACAAAGAAAGGTGAAATACTTACCTGTAGTATGTGAACGTTTGAACAGCTACCACGCCAAAAAGGAAAATAGAGACCAGGACTCCAATCTCTAGGGGGCCAAGTGTCTGAGTGACGGTGAACATCTGTAGATGAGCTGTCCAGTTGTTACGTGCCGTAAAACTTATAGAAAAATCGGTGTCAACTTTCTGCAACAGAACCCCTGATCTTTGTGATCATCAATACCGATCACAGATTTCTCCCTGATGAGAGTGATAGATATGTCATTGTAAAATTGGAGTCCACTTAGAATCTCGCTTTGTATGTATGTCCAATCCAGACATTGGTACCACGGAAGCATGTGGCCACTAGTCAATTCATTTCTTCTCAGGATCTTACACAACGGCGTACCACAAAGCTTTATAAAAAGATATTCATGTGAAGTATTTGTAATAGAACCCTGATTCTTCGCGATCATCAATCACCAATTTCCCCAACAGGAGTGATATGTCATTTGTAAAATTAGGGTCCACTTGGAATGTCAAATCCAGACATCAATAATGCTGAACCATGTGGGCGCTACATAGTCAATTCATTTTTTCTCGGGATCTTACATTGTGCCAAAGTTCTTCTATCTTTCAAGGCGGCATATAGTGACCAGAAATTTGTACACAAGAGAATGCTGATATACCTCTACAGCTGTTTCAGAGATTTCCTGTGCATGGTCAGATAAAAGATCATCTGCAATTGACCATCAAAAGTTACAGGATGACGTATATGATTATCCAGTCCCACACTGCTCCATTTGGGGCGTGCATACAATTCCTACTTCCTACTCCAGTCACACAGAGGTCCAATTCATCTTGTCATGTGTTTACTCCCACATGCAGTTAGAAGGCAGTCTCTGGAAATTTTTTTTGCTCAGTATGCTGGAAGATGAGAAAATGGGCATCTTTGGTGTGGCACCACCAAAAAGCAAAATGAAAATGAAAAGAAGAAATAGGCCACATGATTGCTATGTCAGATGTAAATCCCATGCACAACCTGTCAAATGAAGGTACAGAAGGTTGACCTTAACTGTCTATCAAAATATGATTACAGTCAAACTTCTTATAACCAATAGCCCCTCCATGGAAGCCAAAAGTTATCGGTTATAAGAGGTTATCAGGTATGAGAGGAGTTGTTATGGAGGTCTCCAAAAGCCTGTTTTGTCATTATTTTAGATACAGTTGCTCAAAAAACTGTCCCAATGTTTCATACTTTTTGAAAGGTGACATTGGCATGAAAGATAGGAAGTACTTAAAATCCTGATTAAATTATGTAAAATACTATGGCATCGTAGCTACAAAATGAACCTAGGCTTATGTAATTGAGATCAAAACTGATGAAGCAATAGCCATTTTAAGTTATTCACTCATTGGGACAGTTTTTTGAGCATCTCTAATTTTAGTATCTAGTACTTTGTATGTCCTCCATTCGCTTTGATATCTGCTTGAATCCTTCTAAGCATGCTTTCTATTAGTCTTTGGCATACATCTGGTGGTATTTCATCCCACTCCTTTGCAACCCTCTCTCATAATTCATGTACACTATGAGGAGGTGTTTCATACTGCTTAAGTCACTTCTTGAGGTACTTACAGAGATGTTCAATAGGGTTGAGATCAGAGAATTGGGCTGGCCACTAATCTTCCCCCCCACCATCCTTTGACCACCCAGAACATCAAAGTTGTTGTCCTCAAACCATTTGTCAGCTTTCTTGGAGTTGTGTTTGAGGTCATTGTCCCGTTGAAAGTAGCAGGCATCCTCCTCCATCTCCATGAGTAAAATATAAATAAACCTGAAAAAGTAGAGATGCTCAAAAAACTGTCCCAATGAGTGAATATTTTAAAATAGCTATTGCTTCATCAGTTTTGATTTCAATTACATAAGTCTAGATTTATTCTGTAGCTACAATGCCATAGTATTTTACATGATTTAATCAGGATTTTAGATACTTTGCATTTTTTATGCCAATGTCATCTTTCAAAAAGTATGAAACATTGGGACAGTTTTTTGAGCCACTGTAACATACATCGTTTAATTGCTACATAAATGTATACTAAGATTTTATGTGGAAATAATCATCAAGAATGATAGGTCAAAGGGATGGAAATTTATCAAGGCGTGTTTGGTGCCCAAAGCTTGCAAAAATACCTTCCAACTGATGTGCATATGGCTGGTCCATAACAAATACATTTCATTAGCATCTGAGATCTTCTCCTTCCTCAAGACTTGTGCAAGAAGTTCTTGTTTGTGTGGCTCTATCTCCAATTTGAGGTGCAACATGCCTGTCTTGATGACTTTGAGTAGATTCATTGCGATTCCTATGTTAGATGAACAGCAACTGACTGATATGCAATTTTTTTTTAGTAGCAATTATTTTTTTTCATTATTTTTGAGTTACATATTGACAACACAATAAGACTGGGTTAAAATCAGACGTGCTGCAAAATAGATACTAAAGTTGTAGATGAAGGGCACAAACAGCTCCATGCACAGAAACAGCTGCAGTAGTGAGTAGTGGGGGTGTGTAGGCCAATATTGGCAGTCTTTGTGGCTGTGCACAAGTTGACTTGTCAAAGTCTGCACAGCCATCATGCCCATTATTGTAAACAACCCATTCCTTTTTACTCTAGCATGCTTAGTGCATAGCAAATAAACAATATATTCCAATAAACAAAATCTATACTTTTGACATAGATTATTGGTTATAACTCTCCAAGATCCATTGTTTATTGAGTATTGGAGGTTCATCAAATTTCTCTGTGAACCAAGTCAGTGAATGCTGAAAACCCATTGGTTTGAAGGGGTTATTAATTATAAGGATCATCACTTACATATAAACAACTCTATTTGTACCTAAATAATCACAGACAATATTAGTCTATTGGTAGCTGAGACTACGTGCAGCTGCTGCCTAGTCCCAGTGAGAAATAAAGCAGGACGGTAACCAGATCTGTTCATCATTTTCTTTTTTATATACTCAATACATGTTTTACTTAATGCTTGCACTTGAGACATTGTCTCTATCTTTCGTCCAAATAATTTTCTTGATATAATGGCACCTCATCTCATCAATGCTGGAGTGCCTGGTCCTGTCCTGGATGAATTTGACTTCATGAGCCAAATTGGCATCTTGATCACTATTGAGAGCAGCGACCTCTCCCTCAGAACTCATATTGCCCAAAATAGAGAAATTGAGGATTTCAATGATGCCAGTATTGTTCAGACTATTAAGGCATGTGATATACCCATGCCATGCCCCGATGACATGGACGTTGGGCCAAAACTCAAAGTGCCCCTCCTGTATACCCAAGAAGAAGTTGTGTCTTTGGCCAGGAGCCCAGAGTATTATCAGATTGTAGGGCCCTTGCACCCTTTACTTATGGCCAAGATCATCGCCATCTGAGCTGTTTCAAAGGAATCTCAGTCAGAGATGATGCACCAGTTCAAGGAGATTGAGCAGCAGGAAGATAGTCAAGTCAGGAGAAAGTGGCTCAATACTATGAGCATGGCAAATGCTAGAGACAGTGCATTGGGTCAGAACATCTACGCTTTTATTCTAACCATCTGTCTAGTCAACATAGCTAATCATATAATGCCACCTTTGAACTTTTTTACTAATCAGAACATTGACCTTGTCAACACTAGCTGCCTCACTGTCTTCACCAAAACCTGGAGTTCCTATGCTGTTGATGACGCTCCCACCAAGAAGGTGCTTGTTCTTGACTTGCCAAAGATAATCCAAGTTTGGGAGAATAATGATGAACCCTCTGCTTTGACATCTTTCCTATGGCTTGAGGCTTCTAAAAATCTGCTCTGGGCCCTGAAGCAGATATTGCAGCCCTCCTTTGAACCCTATCCTACATCTGGCCCCCCTTCTTCAACCGCAACAAATTATGCCATCAAATTCGAGACACATTGCAACTTCACAGCTCAAGGACTTTGAAAAAGGGTTTCCCATTTGGTATAACTTTGAGAGAGAAGCTCATCATGACATGCTGCTGTGGGATGTAGTTTTCTCCTGGAGTAGATATGCTTTATGAGTGGACAATATCATTGAGTCACATAGGGCAGCTACTCAAACCTTAAGCAACTTAACTCAATTAGCATCAACTACTCCTTCTCCATCAAAGATTCCTTGCTTCTCTCAGAACTCAGATGTTGGGAGCTCTCATTCAAGCAAATCCTTTTAGAACAGCATACTGTAAGGGCGACCTCTAGAGGCTGTGGCTCAGTCACACAGCTGGCAGAGGGAGATCCAAAGTGTATTAGAATATATACTGACAATATCAAGGTAGCTACTTACCTGGCAGAGGGAGATCCAAAGAAAACAAGTCTAGGGATTCCCTATGCCAGGTTAGACACTTCTGAGGCCTCTGAAGCGTGGAAAACAACTGTACAGTACAACAAAACCTTAAAAACTCAAAAATTGCCTACACAAACACTTGTACAAATAAGGGGCAAACTCTGGCAAACTCTGGCTTATATAAGCAGTCTGGAAGCAGTGCTGAGTGGGCCCACACTTGTCTGAATGGTGGCTAAAGAACCAGAGCATCTCAAGGGCTGAGAGTAGTACTAACAGATAGTGTTGAAAGAATAGAAACAGTGAAATGAAATAATGTCAGAAGAAATAAGAGAATGAATGGAAGAAGAGTGAAGAGATAAGGAGTGAGAAAAGGAAGAAATGAGGAGTCCTCTGACAATGACCAGTATTGTATGATTGCATCATGCCAGTGTTAGAAGTCGAAACCTATTTATGCACAAATGTAAGTAAAACCTCAGTCTCTGTGCAATATGAGTGAGTTCATTGCATACCTATTATGCACAAGTATGGTACATGTAAGTATATGTTCTTTGTCTACTAAGTATGAGTACTTCACCTTCAGTTTCTGTGCAATTGACTGAGGGTGTCTTCTGTCCATGTGCGGTATATATGTAATTCTATTATCTTTCATTCATGACAAAGAGATTTAGCCCGGATTATTCTCATGCATTCTTAGCCCCTCGTGGTCCATACTCATGGTGCCTCTAGACTCTAGATTGTAACAGCCAGTATAGTGGGCACCACTGGCAGGACACTTGGTGCTTCTTGATGGACACTTAGGCCATATATCTGTTGAGACCAGAATCGACCTAGAGCAAGGAACCTACCGAGATACCAGGCGCTTCTTTGTAGGGAGATTCAATCAGGGGCCTGCGTCATAGCAGAGGTCCATAGCAAAGGTTTGAGTTGAGGTTCAGTAGCAGAGGTCCATAGCAAAGGTTTGAGTCGAGGTTCAGTAAAGGTTCATTTGCACCTCGCTCATAAACTCAAGTGTCGTTCATAGGAGAAAGCATAGATTTCAACAATCAACAATACATGTATAGATACACTGTATTATAATACCAAAATATATGTCAAGATAATGAGTCAAAGAGGTCCAAAATGTGTCAAGATAACGTGTCAAGATAGATAAACTGTCCTCAAGGAGGTCCAAAATGTGTCAAGATAATGTGTCAAGATAAACTGTCCATCCATGAATAAGGTCAATCCTGCATATCAGCATCAGCATCATCACAGATTTCCCTCTGCTCCTTATCCAGGGAATGATTAGGCAACAGAGACATCACCTGCACAGGAGGTGGAGGAACATTGGACTGTCCAACTCGGCGTGAGGGACCTGCAATAGTGTGAACAGTTGGAGGTGCATATTGACGAGTGACGGGAGGTGGGTGCATGAAGGAAGGGCCATGAGAAGGCTGGAGATGGTGTCCTGCTTTGCCATAGAGAGGATGGTCACCACTAGGGACGTGGTGGGTGTATGTGTGGCCACAAAGTCTGGTTGATAATCCTCTTGAGACGGGACGTAGTCAGGCAACATGAGAGGAATACATTGTAGGAGTGTTGTAATATGTGCCAGTATACTGTGGATACTTGGATTGTTGATGCAGTCCATGGTAGTTCTCATGCTGCTGGTGTTGTGGTGGTGGATAATTATGTTGCTGATGTTGTGGTGGATATGGATTATACTGCTCATGATAGGGGGGATATGACTCCTCCTGATATGACTCATTGAAGTTGGGATTGTAAGACTCAATGGAGGTCTCAATGTAGGTATTGTCACTGACAGGAGCTTCAGCATAACCATCATGGTCAACATAAGTTTCATGATCAACGACAGCAGCTTCAGCATAATTATTGTGGTCACATCTGTGAACTTCAACATAGGTGTCACGGTCAGACCCAGGGGCCCCACTATAAGTTCCATGGTCGGTTGAATATGCTGGAGTTTCAGGGTGCTGTGGGCCACAGGGCTCATCTTCAATTACTGGTTGGAGGGGGTATGGCAGATGAGGACGTCAACTGGCATGATTTGTGGTGCGATGCTGCTGGGCATTCATACTGGTAGGTTGAGGAGACAGGCGTGGGACTCAATGATGAGGTACTGAATTGTGTGTTGGAGCAGCTAGATGAATGGCTCTAAAGGGCCCAAAGCTATCTATGATGTCTTGACCAGATCGAGGCCGTTGTCCATTGCCTGATTGGTGGGTTCCAGTGCTGCAATGAGCAGTGGTAGGATTTGAATTAGGGGGCTGGGCAGGCACTGAAGTGGAAGCTGAATTGGGAGGATGATTAGAAGGAGCTGTAGATGGTGCTCGTGCAGGTGCCAGGGTGGCAGCTGGACCATACAAGGGCACGACATTTGCTGGGAGTTTGCCAGAGGGCCCTTCAAAAGGTCCAGCACCAGATGGAGGTCAAGAGATGGTTGTAGCTGCAGTCATAGTCAGATTATCCTGGGTAGCAGAATATTTGATGGGTTGTGCACCAGATGATGGCTGAGGGATGGTTGTAGCCATGGTCATAGTTGGTGTCACCTGGTTAGCATTGCCAGCAGTCAGAGTTGACATATGCATGTGGTCATCCTGGATGGCAGAGGGTTTGATAGATACAGGGAATCTAACTGTCATAGCTCTTGAAGCAACATGAGTAGAGGTTGCAGCTTCACTGGGGATAGTTCAAGCAGCAGGAGCAGGTGCTACGGTTATAGGGGTGGGGGCAGGTGCTGTGGCACTGTATGCAGCTTCAAGAGCATTGGTTGTTGTAGGTGGAGGTGCTGCTGCTTTGGGAGCAAGAGACTTTGTTGATGGGAAGTATGGTGGCTCTGGAGGAAGACGTCATGGCACTAGAGACAGCCTGAGGAGCAGAGTTCATTGCAGGTTGGGGTGCGGCCACTCCAGAGTCAGCTTGGGAAGCAGAGCTTGTTGCAGGCGGAGGTGCAGCTGAGGCTTGAGATACTGAAGCCACACGACACTCCGAAACTACATTCATAGGCTTGGGCAATCCAGAGCATGTCCTTTTGAAAGTCATTGTTGCTGTAGGGCCAGCCGGTTTACTTGAAGGTGCGTTCGTCGTCACTGTAGAAGCAGCTGGTTTACTTGAAGGTGTGTTTGTTGTCACTGTAGAGCCAGCTGATTTACTCGAGGGTGTGAGGGCTGCATGGGCAAGAGATTTGGAGGCCACAGTTTTCTCTGCACCATTTCCTTTGCCCTTGACCTTTCTATGGCAGGTCTTGATCACAGAACATACAAGGCCACTCTCAGACTGATCATCATCTTTGTCCTGGACATAGTCTTCATTGGAATGAGTAGCGGCAGTGGTCTCAGCCATCTTTTGACATTTATGAACATCAACCAATGGTCGGTCATCATCCTCATCATCGGAACTCACTACCTGCACAACCTTCCTTGAATGTGACTTCGATAATTGTTTTGAAGGCGCTGGTAGAGTAGAATCATTGGAGTTGACCTTGATGACCTCAGCTGTGGTCTTCTTGCACTTTACACGAGTTGTAGCAGCACTAGGTTGGTACGGCACTCATGTTCGGTCCTTGACACTGCCATCATAGTACAACACTCGCAGCTTGACATGAGGGGGATCACTGGAGGCAGGATTTGCGGTAGTGATGATGGGGATAGCATTCTCCAGTATTGAACTTGGTGAGGCATCATCCAACTGGATCTGTCCCTGCTGGAGCGCAGTCAGGAGGATCCTGGCTTGTCTCCCCAGCTTTATCTTTGACAGTCTCAAAGGGAAAAGGACATGTAGGTGGCCACCCCTAGATGACACGGCCAAGCGAATAGAGGTGCTTATTGATAGTTGTCCAGGGTACATACTTCTGCTTGTAGGGACGACCAACAGCTTCACTCACACCTTCTGAAATGCGTAGTTAGCAGTGGCCAAGGAGGATTATACAGGGAAAGCTCACTGAAGAGCGCAAGGACCAATATCTTGCAAGGATTAATTGGGTCTCTGTCGACACATGCCATTGCTTTGTCCACTTCAGAGTCCGACTTCAGCCCTGCAGAGTGCAGATTGGGATTCAGTTCAAAGGTAATATGTGCAGCTTTTGAAGCTTCAAGTGCATCTTCTATCTCCACAATAACTTGTTTTGAGTCAAAAGTTTCCATGAGTTTCTGTGCAACATTATAACTGGAGAAGCCCATAAGTATATGTAATTGCAAAATGAGAGCAACTCACTAGGCTTTGCACTTTGCCAGACCGGTCATAGTGTTATTGCTTAGCTTAAGGCAATGTTCAAAAAGCTTTTGTAGTTGTTAGGAATATTGGAGAGAGAAACATCATATCAGGCATACCTTCTCAAGGCCAGGAGTGGCAGAGACGGTGAAAAGACTGGCATCTTCATTCACACAATCTCCAACAATGATTGAGATGGTCTGAAAGCGGTGGCTAAGGCCTTCCTGCTTCTGATAGGAACATTACAAACAATTCAACAATCATATCACAGGTTCATGGTAACGACTAACCAGCTTATCCAACTTGTCACAATACTTTTGAAATGACCGAGCATGCTGTTGCATTGTTTCCTTCTCTGAAGTAACACGTATGAGATCAATGCCACCCTGTATCATAAACTGTGCATCATTGCCAAACTCGTCTAAAAAGCTTGGCCAGCAGTCCTGGGCTGAGAAACAAGGTCAGTATCAACCAAAAAGAAGTATGGCTAAATTGTAACTGGAGTTACGGGTTAGAACTATCTTGTGTGAATCATACAAGTGCTAAATCAGACTGCAGTATCGGATTGAATAGTACTTAGAGTGAAAACAAGATGTTGTCTTACGTAATACTCTACTAATTGATTATAGCGTTGTTGATGCTGAGAATACGGATGACTCTGTTACATACCCCCCAATGAGACCAAATACTCGGTCTTGAGAAAGGGAGGTAGAGTGAGATGAGAGATGCACGGTAGTGCAAACAACGGATGAATACACGCGTATGGCATGGCTGCAAGGCATTAGCACTCATGCGCAATGGAGATGTGTCGGCTGGACACAATAAAAAGCAGTCCTTATCAGACAAGGCGCAGGGGGCACCAGCAGTAGATAGAAAACGGTATGTATAAACAAAATATAAAAAAAACAAAAAAGATGACCCCTCCTCTGGGTCCGCTGTATCTACACACGACTCTAGAGTGCGTATCAGCTGAAAAGGTTCGAGTGAAATACTTGAAGGTACATACACAATAATGTATACAAGGGTCTAGGACCTGGATGACGATTCTCCTGCAACAGCACCCGTCTCAGTCACCATAGCCTTCTCCTCCAGTGCAACGTTAATCGCGGGAGGGGGAGGTGCCGATTCCGTCCTTGGTGGGGTTATAGGCCCCTCAACTGCAGGCGTGTCTACCACCATAGGCTCTGTTAGTGCGACATTAATCGCTAAAGCTGTGGTGGATAGCGTACCCTGCTCTGCCATGCGTGACAGGAGATTGACCCGGCCTGGGTCCATGTCAGAGTCAGAGGTGGGCAGGTCATGCGCTGCCGTGCGTTTTAGGAGGCGGACCCGGTTTGGGTCCATGCCAATGAGATAGTAGAGGCCATTGGCCTCGGGGTTTTCAGGGAGACGGCTTTCCTTGTCGTGCTTGAACATGAGACGATAATGATCGTCTTCGGTCATCTCCCACCATAAATCCCATTGTGGGATTGCGGGAGGGGTGCCGTATCTATTCAAGCACTCCATGCGCTTGTCGTCGATTTCGCGGAAGATGTCTATAGACATTGTAGGGGCGTGGAATCGCTGCTCCAGGAAGAGCACTCCGTATGTGTAGGCGTGGTCCACCCAGTCGGCAGGTATCTGGTTGTGCAATAAGACGTGTAAAGCGTCATCATCGGAAAAGTTCCGTGCAAAGTCATCTGGGATGTGCATGGAATGTAGTTCCAGCTGGTGCCCTCTCTGGGGCTCGAACAGCTGGTCTGGGAACATGGCATCATAGGAGGCAATAGCCTCATGGTAAAGACCCAGGCGGGCCATGACGAGGGTCATGCGCCGCACGATCACGGGCTTGGCTGCGCTGTTAGTGCAAAGGGCTCAGCACAAGGCGAACCCGAAGAGGGTTCGCCAGTGCATACGGTAGGCATGGTCGACCGCAATGCCTTGATACGTGTTTTCCAACCCTGGACAACCAAAGATCAGCATGTACTGCGCAAGCTGGTCCAGGTCGAACAGAGTGGAAGGGTCTTGGGCGCGCATTACGCGCAGCGCAGTCGATCCATTGTCCTTCATGCGCAGAAAGCGCCCTGGAATGTGTTGGCGCTCGATGAGCGCAATGTCGTCTGTCCCCTGGGCTGGGTTGACGAGGTTTTGATAGCGAGGGTCCTTCATCAGGAGCATCATTATTCGGTCATGTAGTGACTCATTGGTTCGCTGGGTGAACATCTGAAGCTCCGTGATGAGGAGATAGGCAGTAACCTGTTCACGACAGGGAGCATGCTCGTTCAAATAATATTTGTAGAGCCGATCCAGCTCTAATGGCGTGCACGGCAGGCTGCATGGGGAATACTTGTAAACAACGCTGGCCAGAATGCCAGCACGGTGCCCAGACAAAAACTCATATGCCGCTGCCCGGTTGGCCTTGGCTCCCAACAGCACGGTATTCGACTGGTACAAATAATACGTGCAGTGACTGAGTGCTCCCCTGAAGCACGAATTTGTTCGCTCGATATCGAGCGGTCCCCACACCTTTACTCCTAATCCATCAGGGATTCTCCCCAAGAACTCATCCTCGGACCTCTGCTTGAGGGCCTGCAGCTTTTTGGCGCGAATCGCCTTCTTTTTTGCAATGCGCTTATTGCGCAATACTCACTGGAATCGGTCCGCTGCTGATTCCCCTTCCTCTGCCTCCTCCTCCTGCTCCGAGCTCGACTCTCCATAGTCGCTCTCGTTGGATAAGGAGGCCACGGGTGCTTTGCCTTTTTCAGGCATGTGACGATTCTTCGAGATCACCACCAGACCATCATATTGCTCGGGAGAGCGAGGGTCGGTGGTCAAAACGACCACAGGAAAGTGTGCCTGCGGTGCAGGCATGGTAACAGGCAACAAAAACAACATCGAAACCTTCCCGGCCTGTGCGGGAATGCCAGCCGGGAACTCTATCACCTCCAGCTTGGAGGCATCAAGAGGAGGCTTACAGCCTCAACGTTGGTGTACTGACCCCGACTTGACCGGGGTGGAAGATACAAATGATGGCTGAGCCACCAGGGGGGCAGGCACATTTCGTGCCAGAGTTCTCCCCCTAGGCTCAGCTCGAGGAACAACGGTAGTGGGCGCTCTTGGCACCACAGTGATGGTTTTGGACCCCCTAACTGGGGCCCGGGATGATGCGGCTTCCCGCTGGCCCAGGGACAGACCTGCCAGAGGTTCACTAACTGCAGTCAGCGACTCTGAAGAGGCCTGCGGGCCTGACTCGGGTAACCGCAATGACAAAGCCACAGGCTGAGCAGGCTGCTCATGGCATGCAAATTGCGCTTCCAACGGCATCCCTGCCCGTGGAGGGTCGACCGGTCGACTGGGCTGATATCTAGCCCTCTTGACCTCAGCAGTCGATTCCTCACTCGTGGCAATTTTGCGCTTAGACGCGCGTTCAATCTGCTCCAGCGCTGCGACGCGCTGCCTCTTCATCAGCTCGATCTGGTCGAGCAGCCCCTCCATCACCATCACGGCCAAGCTGTCCTGCAGAAAGGACGCAGTTGCAGGGACTGGCTGTCCCGCTGCTTCCAGTCTGCCCAATAGCACATCTGACCCAGCTACACTCTGCGCTTGTGGCGCAGGCTCCCCATATGACTCTTCCACAGGCCGGTGTGCCCATGGTACTGACGGCGGCCCCGTCACCGCACCTGCATACGTCAGATACGACGCAGCTGGACGTGATGACGGTTCCTGATAGTAGCGCTTGTGGCGTGTGCTGTCCTCCAGGTGCCCATAGCGCCCTTCGTCATCGACCTCCATCTCTTGCGAGTGGAGGGGTGTCTGGTAAGGAAGTGGCTCGGCATGGCCTGGATAGGCCACGCTTGCTGACTGAAACTGGCTTACCACCAGATATGGCGGCTGCCTCTGGTACTGATCGGGGTAATCACGATTTTGTATGTTCGGGGGTCTCCCCCCTCCACTAGAGCCTTGCTGGCTCTGATCACCCTTTTGCGGCCCCCAATAGGCCATTGTAACTAAACACGTAGACTACGTGTATTGGGAATGAGAAAAGAAAGAAAAAAAACAATCTCCCAACTCCGCTAGTGGTGTAAACAACCACAAATACATGCCACCCAGCCTCTCACCGGCGATCAAAGTGGACTTCGTCCACATTCCACCACCACACGCGCATTATGCGCATTTTGCTAGCTGTTGAGGGTGTTTCACGCCCTGCAACTCTAGGTATCTGTCCATTGCTGCAAGGTCTTTGCAGTTCACTAGCGGTTCCCAGGTAGTATCACCTAGGCTCCACCTCACCTCAAATTCGAGGCTTTCCTTCGTCCACCGATGACCTATGAGGTCATCTACGAACCACTCCTGGTCATTGCCAGTTCCAAAGTCATATGGCTCTGGAGTTGCGCAATTAGGAAATAGCGCATCACTACTGGCCATATACGGTCGCAATAGCGACACGTGGAACTTGGGCACTATCCTGCGCGCTTGCAGCGCCTGGGGTAGTTCCAGCACGTAGTTAGACGTGCTCAGCTCCACCTCGAGGACCTTATATGGTCCAATCCATTTCGGACACAGTTTACTCACCCTGCCTTTTGGCAGGTTCAGGTTCTTCGTCGAAAGGTACACTAGGCTCCCTTTCTCAATGTCCGGCTCATCACATCTGCGATTATTCGCATGTTTGGTTTGCCATACACGTGCTTCTATAATCGCGTCATGGGCCTCTGCCAAATTCCTTAGCGTGTTGCACGCAAACTGCTGTACTCCCACATGAATGACTTCGTCCGTACAAAGTTCACGAATCATGGATGGCATATAGCCATTGTTGAGTTCAAAGGGTGAATACCCAGTAGTTTCCAATATACTCATGTTTATCGCGAATTCCACGAGGGGACATCAGTCCACCCAGTCCTTCTGATCAGGACGTATGAACGCTCGCAAGATTTGCGCGTTCAGTTTGACCATCCGTTTGCGGATGAAATGATGTTGACATGAGCAACTTTGCTCCGAGCAGTTTGTGCAACTCCTTCCACCATTTGGAAGTGAACTTAGCGTCTCGATCGCTTACGATTGAACTTGGCAGTCCATGGAGGCGTACTATCTCCTTGAGATAAATCCACGACAAGTCTGACACGGTCATGGTGGTTCTCACCGGAATGAGATGGACCATACTGGTCATTCTGCAGATCACTACCCAGAGGTAGTTAAAACCCTTTGACTCAGAGAACAGACCTATAAAGTCCATCCCAATCGAATCCCAGGGTTTGACCGGTATGGGTAGCGAGTGAAGCTTTCCTGGTGGCTTCAAGGTCGATACTTTTGACTGTTGACATAGCTCGCATGTCGAGCAAAATTGGCTCGTCTCTTTGGCCATTTGCGGCCACCAGTACCAGCATCGCACATAGTCCAGCATTTTCTGAGTTCCGAAGTGGCCCACTACTCTATGGGCCTGGTCCAGGATAGTTGTAATCAACGACCTTTCCTGGGGAATGCAGATAACTTTGGAGCCCGTGGGTCTGGTAAGGTAGATGAGCTGCTGCTCCATCCTGAAGTGCAGATGCACTTGGATATTGTTCAGAATCTCTACGAAGAGATTATCATCCTTGTATCCTAGCTGGATATGTGTGCGGAATTGCGCATTGCCTAAGTCGGCCGGTGCAGGCATATGGTTCTGTGACTCCAGCGCTTGCTGGAGCGTCATATCAGGACCTCTTGTAGACACCTCATGCCTAGTCTCTTCACTTGGCCGAGGGGCCTCATGATCCACTAGCACCTGGGCTTCGATATCGCGAGCCTCTTGCTGTTTGTGCAGTCGCTTACTGCGACGTGTTTCCTGCGCTCGCATGGCGTGTAACTTGACCCTATGTTCCCTAATTTTATGGAATCGATGCAGAGGCAAATCCTCGCCCTCTGGGTCAATACGTTTGTCCGCCTGAACATAGTCATGCGCGTCATGGACGTCATCTCGAGTATCACTCTTGAAATATCGAGATAGGCAATCCGCCACTTTGTTCAATTCATCTTTTACATAGGTGATGTCGAACTGGTACCACGACATGTAGTCGATCCAGCGACGTTGTTGCAGAGACAGGTGCACCTAAGTCTTGAAGAACTCTAGCGCTTTGTGATCCGTGATAATATGGATCTTATATCCCATCAGTTTATCCTCCCACTTTAGGAGGGCTTCCAGGATTGCGAGTGTTTCTAACTCGTGCACAGCATAATTCTGCTGAGCAGCAGTGAATTTACAGGACATAAATCCCACTGGTCGGCAAGTCTGCCATGTTTTACCCTGGCCAAACATGGCCCCAACCCCAGTCTTCGATGCATCGCAAAGGAGCCAGATGGGCTTGTCGATGCATGGGTCAATTGGCCGGATGACTGGCATTTTCGTGCATATGCGCTTAATCATCTCAAAACACCGCTGATGCAGTGGTCTCCAATGAAACAGTGACCCATTCTGGGTCATGGCCATAAGTGGCCCAGTGTATGCAGTGATGTCTGGCAAGAAATTGCCAATATAGTTCACCAGTCCGACAAATTGTTGGATATCATTATATGTGCGTGGAGTACGCCACTCTTGGATTCAGTCGAGCTTATCCGTATCCGGATGAATGCCCTTCTCGTCAATGACGTGACTGAGACAATCTATACTCGTTGCGTACAACTTGCACTTCTTCCATTTGAGATAGAGGCTGGCCTTCCGTAGTCGTTCAAATACGACTCATAGGTGCTGCTCGTGCTCCTCAATGGAGTCAGAAAATATGAATATATCATCTAAATAGATGTGCATAAACTTCCCGATTACATCTCGGAAGATTGAGGTCATTAACCTCTGAAATGTCGCCGGTGCATTACAATCACCAATCTGCATGATGTTACTCACGAACGTCCCCATCAGGGACGAGAACAGTGTCTTCGGTATATCCTCTTCGCGGATGCGAACCTGTTCATACGCGTCTGTGAGGTCAATTTTTGACCAATACTTGGCTGTCGCAACATCTTCTCGTATCACTTCCTGATCTGAAAAAGGTGTTACATCCTTGATGGTATTATCATTGCGCTGTCACGCATCCAATGCAGTCCGTAACGTTCCATCCTTCTTGGGGATACAAAGCAATGGTGCAGCTTGCACCGCTGGTCATGGTTCCCACCACTTCGCGTTTATGTATCTATTCATCTTTTCACGAAGTTGATCCTGAAGTGCTCGCGGGCAGCGAGGCAAATGATACTTGTACTGCTTGTTATCGTCAATGAGGTTGATCTCATGATTAACCTCCCACCACGGAGGAAGCTCTTCCTTCGTTCTATTGACGATATCAGCAAACTCCAATTGCCATTGCTGGCACAATCGAGGAATATCCTCCTCTGTAAGGCTCAAAGCCTTACCTTTTCCTTTGGCTACACGTGCTACACACGGTTGAATCTTTGGTTCAAATCGCTCCCATAAGGCACGTACGTGCTCCTCTGTGAGATCTCCCGGATTCAATCTTACAACCGGTTGCTTCCTCGTCATACTCGCTGACGACTGCACACTTCTCGCTTTCAGCGAAAATCCGTCAAATACGATATCTGATGTTTTGGAAATCTCGTCCTCTCGTGCGTGACGGTACACTTCTCCCGTCTGAGTTACTTGCCCACTTCCCATAGCCTGCGTCACCATTGACGCTACCAACTCATTCCACTCCCGTGGCATTCGTGGGTCATACGCCCATTGCACTCCTGGCCGAGGCACTGGTCGATCCATTAGCAACCTCGTGCTACCCACAGTTCCCATCGTACTGTATAATTCGTCCTTGACGAGGTCCTCCACCTTCACTCGAGAGCTAGTCGGCTGGCATTCCAGCGACTCCACCACGCATTTACCACGCTCATTCTTGCACTGTACAGCCTGTTTAGGCTTTCCATTGGTACACCCAATCACATCTGGGTGCTTCCCCTTCTTCAGAGTTCCTTGAAACTCTTCCTCCGACATCAGTATCGCTGGCGAATCTGCTGGCAGGCTTTTTGGTAGGGCCTGTTTGTCCTCCACCTCCTGTACAGTCGCTCTCCTGCGACCATCTAGTCAGTTGCGTTCATCACGCCACTTTTCAGTTGCGCGATAGCGCCTCAAACGACCATCTGTATTGCTCAATACCACTTTCTCCGCCTTCAAAGGCGTACCATTCACAATGACCATGTCGTTCACGAAATCCAGCGACACCTTGTTCTTACACATGAACGGCGTACCAATAATCATGTTGTAGCGATCAAAATTTGCTATATCCACGTATTCTTTCGTTGACATTCCTGATGTCTTTATTCTCACCTCCGCACCAAACTGCACCATAGCGCGACTCCCCATGGTCCCCAGCTGGAGCATCAATGGCTCCTCCAGTTCACGAATGTGAATCGCGTTGACATGAGCAAACTGGGGCGTAATGCCCGTAGTGGTACTCCCGGAATCCCACAACGTCCATGCTGGGTGTCCATTGACATCAACATACATGACCAGGCACTCCTTCTCTTCAGGAGTATAGCGTGGCCGCTGCAACTTATTAGTTGCCTTCTGCAGGGTTACGCATCTCATTCAGATGCGCTGATCTCCACGGCACTCCGTCAGTGCAAACAGGTGTTCCTCCTCGTCATCATGAGCATAGTAGTCGCTGTCGTACACATCCACTGCAACGTATTCATTGCCATCAATCTGGACGCTCTCGGCATCATCCACTTCCGACCCATCAGCTTCTACTTGCGGTTCTTCCTCCGCTTCCTCAACGATCTCGTCGTCCTCGTCATCACTGACGACATTGCTAGGTGCTGCAGCCATATGGGCCGCTTGGATATGTGCCTTAGGAGGGGCGGGACACTCCTTAGCAAAATGCCCGCTCCTGCCACAGTTGTAGCACGCGGAGGGGTCCCCGGCAGGCCTTCTCTGGGCCGCTCCTGGAGCCCCAGCAGTTTTGCCCGCTATACGCGGTACAGGCGCCACCACTCCTCTCGGTGCTACTTGATTCTGACCCGAAAAGGGTCGATTATCCTTTGCTGGCAATTGTCCAGCAGGCTTCAATCAAGGCCGTTGGCTTCCAGGGACTGTCTTACAAACAACAAATCGTGGGTTGCGATTGTTCTCCATATCTGTCCGTTTGGCCAGGAAGGTTCCCACCTTCACTGCCTGATGGTTCACTGTTCCTTGGCGTGAACTATGCTGCTCATAATGGTTTGCAGTCCGTGTCGACTGCTCATAGCGGATGGCATATGCCAAGAATTCGGTCACAGTATTGACCTCCGGAGACAAATTATTGTTGCGTATCAACGCTCTCCTCATGTCTGCAGGTATTCCGTCCAGGAATGTTTCGCGAATAGTGTATTCGTCTGGATAGACGGCCATATTCTGTGCATGACCCACCAGGTCATCATAAAAGGTCTGGACGCCAGTTTTAGCGTCATACACCACCTTTCTGAAGGCATCACGAGCTTCCTGCATCGTAGCAGCATTGACAAACCGATTATACAGTCCTATCAGGACCTCTTTAAATGTCCAATGCGATTTGTCGCGATTAATGTGGAGAACATGGCGACGGAACCAATTCCGAGCCTCTCCTTCCATAAATTCGTGTAGCACGAATATCCTCTCCTGGTCCATGTCGTCTCCACCATAGCAGCAGGCTGTGAGGTGGTAGCACACGTCCATGGCCCAGTCCTCCAGTTGAGAGAACCTATGTCCCCCAGCGTACGCACGTATGTGCTTACCATCGGATTTACGGGAACTTACCCCAGCAGGAAACTTAAATCTGACTCCAAGGAAGTCATCCACCAGACCAGTGAGGCAGTCATGCATATGATCCATATGGATCCTGACCGCTTCATTTATTCCCGGCATAGTTTCATGCAATTCATGAGGTGCAGGCATCAAAAATGCCTGAGGACTGCGAAACAGGTGTTCATTGGCCATTTGTTCTGGCCATGGGATGGGCTGTTGCCCTACTTGTGGCTCTGCTGGTTCTCCACCAGCCTCCCTGCCCCTATCACGATGATTATTATTGTCTCAATCGTTATTTCTTCGATCACGACCTCCATCGTCGTTATTGCGACGACTTGGCTCCCTCTGTTTGTAGTGACCACGTACTCCTCAAGAATGTGGACTTCGTCCACCTCCTCCTTGATTGTAACTTGCTTACGAGGTGTCTTAACCTCCTGCACTGCAAGTAGTGCCTCTGGTTCCACCGGAGTCATTGTCACAGTCTCCACCTCAGACAATGCCTGCTGAGGCACTCTGCTAACAATGCGTTGACGGTTTGCGGCGTTCTGACGCCGAACGTAGTCTTGCTGAGACTCATTAGCCTGATGAGGCGCATTGAGCAATTCCATCGCGTCCGCAATTAATGGCGCTCGTCTGCGCACACTCATCTCACATTCTACCGAGTTGGCTGGAGTAGCCGTTGAGACTGCTGACCCTCACGCTGCTTTGTGCTTAAGGTATTCCACCACTTCGAGTTCAAAGATGCGCACAAACAATTCGATATATTCATTCGAATCTGCATGGGGTACATCGTGACTCCTAGCAGCCAGCAACTGCAAGTGCTTCACTACATAAAGCTGAAGACGCTTTGGCGTCGATTCCTTCGCGACTGACGGATATCGGTCCAACACCAGCTGTAACTGGATAGACAAGGTCGAGTGCGACCTTTTGCTTTCCTCATCATCTGAGGACTCCAACTCGGACTCTAAGTCCATAACTCTCCTGAGGCCGTCATGCCTCACTTGCGGCTGTTTGCTGGCCTGTCTGTGCAACTCTGGACTTCCAGGTGCTGGTGACGCCTTTTCCAACCATACGACATTGTCGTCCTTCCTACTGACCACTATTGCTGGTCCTTGCTTCTGTCCTTGTATCGTCAATGACGACAGTCCCGGTTCAGTGGCAGCATTGGCCACATATTCCAAATGCTGTTCCATTGGTGCAGTCCGGAATGGGGTGCTATGCGCAAACGTGCTGCCTTGTACCATTTCCAAGTACTGGGTAATGTCCGGTTGACCCTCAGAGGGAGCTGAAGAGCTCTTGGGCAATACCGGATACATTAGTGAAGGCATTTGGCTCGCTGGCAGCAACACTCCTGAGACCATGGATCTCTCTCCTAGTTTTCCACCAGGTCATACAATGGACATCATCCGTGATATGGATAGCCCACCAGGCATTCCATAGCTCGCGCTGACATCACGAGGGGTCTTTTCGTCCCGCTTTGGCGGAGGTTGGTATGCTGACGCAGATTGCGTCCTCACAGCCTGAAGCACAGGTAAGTCACCTGCGTCTGCAGCTGGGAACGGAGGATCCAGATCAAGAGAGCCAGTCATGGAAGCACGTTTTCAGCGTGATGCCAACAGAGAATCGAGAGGTTTTGATGAGAGTTGCCTAGTCGGTAACAAGCCTAGAGTCTAAAGCCGATAGCAGAAGATTTAAAAAATGTAACCGGAGTTACGGGTTAGAACTATCTTGTGTGTATCACACAAGTGCTAAATCAGACTGCAGTATTGGATTGACTAGTACTTAGAGTGAAAACAAGATGTTGTCTTACGTAATACTCTACTAAATGATTATAGCGTCGTTGACGCTGA
The DNA here is from genome assembly GCA_003316525.1 of Termitomyces eurrhizus. NCBI lineage: Eukaryota > Fungi > Basidiomycota > Agaricomycetes > Agaricales > Lyophyllaceae > Termitomyces > Termitomyces eurrhizus. The sequence goes on from QFEW01002061.1 coordinate 39,710, forward strand.
TGGTAATACGGATGACTCCGTTACAGCCACCCAGCTGTACAAGCAAAGCTTTCCGGGCGTCCATGCAAGGATGTGGACCGGAAGGGCAAAGATAAAACCAGTGGTTTTATGGAGGAGGACATTCTGGACCTACAATTGCAGTGGCAGCAGGAATTCGGGGATATTCTGAACGGAACCAAGGAGGAGTTACCTCCTTGGCGTGAGGTCAACCATGAAATCAACCTTATTGATGAGAATAAGGTGTATAAATATCATTTGCCACGATGTCCAATGGCACTGCAGCAGCAGCTCCAAGACAAGACCAATTGGTACCTGAGAGCCCACTGGTGGGAGGCCCAACCAGCATCTCAAGCTGCTCCGCTATTGTGCATTCCGAAGAATGATGGTACCTTGAGGACAGCGTTGGATGCTTGCCAACACAATGACAACACCGTAAAGGACGTGACGCCACTCCTGGATCAGGAAGTGATTTGAGAGGATGTTGCCAGAGCAAAGTTCAGGTCAAAAATTGACCTGACGGATGCTTATGAGCAAGTGAGAATTCGCTTGTCTGATATCCCAAAGACAGTGTTCTTGTTGATCATGGGAATATATGTGAGCAACATTATGCAGATAGGAGATTGTAATGCTCCTGCAACGTTTCAGAGGTTGATGACCTCCATCTTCTGGGATGTTATCGGAAGGTTTGTCCATATATATCTGGACAACATATTCATATACTCCGATTCAATCAAAAAACATGAAGAGCATCTTTGTGTCATTTTTGAGTGACTGAGGTCTAATCTACTGTACCTCAAGTGGAAGAAATGTGAACTATATGCCGAGACAGTAGACTGCCTTGGACACAAGATTGACAGTCAGGGTATTCACCCTGACCAGGACAAAATTGATTGCATATGTGAATGGCATGTGCCTCATAATTATAACGATGTGCAAAGATTTGTGGGACTGGTGAACTATATCGGCAACTGTCTGCCTGATATTACAGCGTATACTGGACCCTTGATGTCCATCACGCAGAACAGAGCTCCATTTATATGGAGACCTATACACCAACGCTGTTTTGAGATGATCAAGAGGATCTGCTCAAAGACACCAGTCATTTGTCCCATAGATCCCCGATGTGATGAGCCGATTTGGCTCATCTGTGATGCCTCAAAGACCAGAGTTGGTGCAATGTATGGCCAGGGAAGTTCCTGGCAGAATTGTCGAGGAAGTTCACCTCAGCCCAACAGAATTATGTGGTCCATGAGCTCGAAACACTGGCGATACTTGAGGCACTCCTTAAGTGGGAAGACAAATTGATAGGATACAAGATCCACATACTGGTGGCCTCAAATGCAGAAAGAAGTGATGCACTTCTGCCAGACCTGTGAGGCCTGCCAGCGGTCAAAGACCAGCAATATAGAGCCAGCAGGAAAGTTGCATTCCCTGCCCATCCCAACAAAGCCATGGGACTCCATTGGAATGGACTTTGTTGGTCCATTCCCCGAGTGGGTGATTATTTGCTGAATGACCAGTATGGTGCACTTGATACC
>QFEW01002068.1:0-10313 GCA_003316525.1 Termitomyces eurrhizus
GGCTGTCGCTGCTGATAAGGGTTAGTCCTTGCAAACGGCGAGTGAGTGAGCAGAGCATATGCAGGCCCAAAGTCAGGCCCACTGCTTCGGCCTCGTAGACCGTGTGCTGCGTGGCGGGCCCGAGGTAGTAGGTCAAAGAGGATACTTCCACTCCATCTGAGAACATGACCGCCGACGCGCCAACTCCTCCTTCATATCCAGACCCATCGCAGAAGACTGATGTGAGCGCCCTGTCAAAGGCACGGTCAGTACTCGCCAGGGCCAGTTCTTTGGAAGCTTCGATGTGCGTGGAGAACGCTGGCCGGTAGCTTGGGTGTCGACGAACTGCTTCGACCTTTTCAATTCGTGCTGGCGCAACTTGTGTTGACTGGAAGAGCTTATGGAGAGGGCTCCTGTGCCTCCTAACTGGGCACTTGGCTACATGGTGGACAATTCTGTGGAGGGGGTGAGTAGCTGGCAGGGAGGCGAGACGTACAGCTGCTCGCGTGAGAATCTTGTGAAAGAGTAGGTCGATAGGCAGAATGTTGGCGTGCGCATCTAGGACATCGCCTGCGGCTGTGCTGAGCGCACCAGTGATAACCTTGGCAGCTCTCCTCTGCGTTGACACAAGCTTCTTGGTAACGGCTGATGATCCTGATTGAGAACGCTGGCCTGTGGATGTTCCTGAGTCAGTATACCAAACATCGGCGGCGTATGTGAACGCCGGCACGGCTACCGTGTTGTACAACTGGCGAATACGGTGAGGGGGCATGCCACCTGATACTCTGGAGAGTCGCGCGACTTGAAGGGTCCACCACGTTGCTTTGGCCGCTACCTTCTGTGAGTGCGCTGCCCATCGGAGGCGGGGTTCGAAGATTACGCCCAGGTACTTGTAGGCTTTTACTGGCGGGACATCCTGGCGTACGGTTGATCCGTCCAGTTCAGTCTTGGTGAGGGATAGATTACCTGGCAGGGGATTGTGCAGCGAGCGTGGGAAGTCCATTAGAGCTAACTTTGAGAGTTCAAAAGGGGAGCAGTGCGAGATCGACCAGTCGAAGGCACCCTGCGGACGTTCAACCATGTCTTTGATAGTGGCGTGCGTCTCCTCAAAGGTTTTTCCAACGGCTAGGAGCATGGCGTCGTCGACAAACCCGAAGGAGGATTCTGACTTGCTTCCGCGGTGAGCTGTCGAAATCAGTGGAGCGTTATAAAAGGCGTAGAAAATCATGGATAGAGGGCAGCCTTGAGTGGTGCCGTTGGTGACTTCCAGCCAGTCTGAGGTGAAGTCGTCGAACTTGAGGCGTGTGCGACGATTGGACAGCATAGATTCTACAAGGCGGACCAAGTTGGAGGGGACTTTGCATTCCTTCAGGTTGTGTAGGAGCCTCTCACGGACCGTGTTGGGAAAAGCTCCCTGCACGTCGAGGAAGAGAGCCGATGCGACTTTGCCAGCTCTCCAGGCATCCTTGATATTCTGGACCACTGAGTGCATGGCGTCCGAAGTGTTCCTGCCAGGCCGTCCACCAAACTGTCCTGGGGGAAGCATGCCATGTTTCTCCGCTAGGAAGGAGAGGTCAGCCGCGATCATAGTGGAGAGCAACTTGCCCATGGTATTAAGTAATCCGATGGGCCGGTACGCCTTTGCCACACTGTAACTGGGTTTACCAGGTTTGCGGAGTACCAGCGTTGTCGATTCAAGCCAGGTGGGATGGTATACACCCAGCTCGAGGGCTGCTCTGAAGATGACAAAGAAGTGATCGACAAGAATATGAGCACACCGCTTGAAAACTAGGTTCGGGATGCCATCTGGGCCTGGAGCCTTGAGCGGAGGGAGACCAGCTATGGCCTCGATGATGCGGGCTTTGGAAAAGGTGGGTGAGTCTGTCAGGGGCTCGGGGTAGGCACTGTGAGGGACTAAGGGAGCAGAGGGAGGAGCGGGAAAGAAGGACTCAGCGAGGACAGCAGCCTTCTCGACATTGGAGGTCACGGTGTGGGTGGAGCCATCCACCGTCGCCAGGAGATCAGGAATTCTCTCGCAGGACAGGTCTGAAGGCTCTTGTACAACATATTTGTTAGCAATGTAGATCTGCCGTGCATCAATAGACTCCAGCCAATCTACCCAGTGCTCTTCCTTGGCCTTCTTGATGGCATGGGACAGTTCACGGGAGAGGCGAGCGGCTTCAGCTCTGGACGGGTGGTTGGGGACCTCACGGAACTTGTACTCTAAATTGCAAGCGCGGCGACGCAGTTTACGAAGCTTTGTTAGGTCGGCGGTCCACCAGCGCTTGGTGAAGGGGCAGGGCCGCTTAGTAGGCACGATGTCTTCATCTGCAATGATACTCTGCAGGATATTGGTCAGCGTGGAGACTTTAGTGAGGAACTCCCCTTCGGTGGTGATGTCAATTGCCGGTGATTCGGCATTGAGTCGGGCAGCAAGTACTTCGCTGAATACTCCCCAGTCGACTGCCCTGAAGTCTTTGGATGGGAGGGAGGGCCTGCGAGAGACCGGTAGGTCAACCACTGTGATTACAGGGAGGTGGTCAGTGACAGGGGGGCGAAGAGACGCATCTGTGTTGCACAAGATCAGGGGATCGACCCCACCATGAGAGACCCACACATTATCGGGGCGAGTCCATCGACCGCCTGGCGTCTGGAGCGTAGGGATGCCGGGGGGTAGAGCTAAGTCCATTTCCCATTCTGCAAGCAGGTCGAGGAGAGGCTGTAGGTGGTCGACTGTGTCGTTAAGGTGGCGGTTGAGCGGTGACTCCCACATGGGGTGGTGGCGATTAAAGTCGCCTAGCCAGACCATGACATCATGAGCATTGGGTTTCACGGTGCTGTGGGAGGTGGCCAGGTAAGCCGCCAGTGCCGCCATTGAGCCGTTGTGAGTGCAGTCATTATAGATATTGAAGATCGCCATATGGCCATGGTCGCCATGGAATCGTACTGCAGATATGTCGGTCGAGGGGGTCGGAAGTACTATGTAGGCATCAGTAGATATGTTAGTATTAATAAGAAGGATGGAGCGGGAGCGAGTGCTACCATCCCGTCTGTGATTAAACGGGTAGACAACTCTCCAGTATCTAGAGACCTTGGTGTTGCCCAGGCGGTCCAGGAAGGGCTCCTGTATCGCTAGGACATCCCAGTCTTCAGGGTTTGCCATGTTGATCATCGCTGCCTGCGCAGCGTCAGACTTTCGCGTGTTCTGCTGCCAGATGCGGATACGGGCGGGGGAGGATGAAGGGCGTCTATTCATTTGCGGGTCGCTAGAGGTCGGCCTGCGGCTTTCTTTGGTCTGATCAGAGAATTGGGGGCCGTTGTGAAGCCGAACTCGTCGAGATTGCCCATGCGGCTAGGCACTCGGCTGTTCGAGGGTGTCGGCCTGGGGACCTCTTGAGACATTGCTGGCGGGGTGTCCAACCACCATTCCTGAGGGTCGTTGGGGGGCATGGGAGAGGCTGAGTTCAGTGGATTGTTGCGTTCTTCGACAGGCTTTGGTTGGGTCGTCTGGCGTGCAGGGGCTGTTGCCCAAGTGTATGGATCGTCGGAGGGGAAGTAAGGCAGACGGTTTTCAGGAAACCTCACATCGAAGTCTGCGCACTTCTTGATGAAGGACGAGCATCCTCGGTCGGAGCTAGAGTGAGTGGAATTGGGACCGCAGGAGACGCACCTCAGAGTAGCCGTGGTGCAGGAGTCAGCGGAGTGAGACTCACTCGCGCATCTTGCGCAGGCCATGGTGCTTGAACAGGAAGAACGGAAGTGGCCGTAGTTCTGGCAGCCGTTGCATCTGATGGGTTCGCGGACGTCCTTGCGAATCGAGACTTGGCGGCCGCCTATGAAGATCCGGCCACGAATGAGGTCGTTGGCTGTCCTGGGGTCCCTGCAGGAGAGCTTCAGAGAGGCAACAGTCTGTTTAGGGTGGCGGAGGTCTGGACGTTTGAGCCAGATGGCAGACAAGATGGAGTCCCTGGCGAGGCCATTATCTCGTTCAATTGTTTGGAGACACATGTGGTCTTCGGGGTCTATCGGCCCTGTACACGGGACAAACCTGGCTATAACATTGAACGCCTTGTCAACCGCCGTGATGGAGGGGCCTAGCTTCAACCCGAAGTCCTCGGGCATCAGGACCAGGTAGTTGCGGAACCTAGCGGCCGAATCAGCTGTATCGAATTCGAGGAGTAACGCACTGTTGCTGGCTGCTTTCGCCCCTATGATTCGCGCTGCAGGAGTCAGGTTAGTTACCTCCCCTTCCTCGTCCGCTGCCGAGGTAGTGCTTCGCGAGTTGAGGCGTTCAAGCGTAGCGTTCAGGTCATCCCTTAGGGAGGCGAGGCCTGCTGAAGACAGGCCAGGGGGGGCCGACGCGTCGTTGGGGTCGAACTGTAAAAGGACAGTCCGTGAGTCTCTCAACACCCTCTGCTGAACCTTGGCCAGGTCAGCGCCTTGGAGCCCTCCTGGGATAGTTTGGGGTAGCCGTGGGCCAGGGGGAGGGATCTGGGCGGCCGTCCTCGCAACTGATGCCCAGGTGGGCGGGCGATCGGGGTTCGTCGCATCAGGGCGGGTAGACGAAAGACCTTCGAGGGAGGCGGTGATACCCACCAGGGCTTCGGAGGTAGCCTTCAAGTGTAACGTAGATTCTGCCCTTTTGGTGTCGTTAGCAGCAATAAAGTTCGCAGTGGCACTCAGCTTGTCCAGCAAGGCCTCAAAGCGCTGGGAGGTCTTGCTGGTTACAGCATCTGTGATGGAGTCCGCAATGTGGTCGGAAACGTCAGCGTCGAGCAGGAATGCTACTGCCAGGGCCGCGTTCCTCAGGTCAGGCTGTTTGGGGGCCAGAGCTGCAGTGACCAGAATGTTGATTGCCTTAACGCGGTCGTAGGGCTCAGCGGCCAGAATCCAGCCTCTGGTTTCCAACCATTTGCGGGCATCATGGAGAGATTTGATCGGGCCGGAATCAACAGACATCAAAGACTTCAGGTCGGAGTGGGTCGGCAGCGGTTGAACACGATCTGGGGTCCCGGCTGCACTAGGACCGCCCGGGGGGGGCCTGGATGACTGTCTGGATGGGGGGGGCATGAGGGGAGCGATGATGGAGAGCACTAAGAGACGGGGGGGAGGATAGCACACAGAGAGGTGTTATGGGGCCGGAAGGCGCCAAAAAGAGGTATGATACGCTCACTAATGACCTTGAGACCGCCAGGACCCCGGAAGGGATGATGGTGGTATAGGATCAAGGAACGTCCCAGTGAAACATTAATATTGCTACTACCCAGCAATTCATACTGGCCAAAGGCTGAATATTGGGATTCTGGAGCATTTCTTTGATGTAGCGTGTGTTGACTTCGACAATCAGGTTTTGGACCCCAATAAGGTACATGCATAGTGCCTGAAACGATTGAAACAAGCCATATAACTCTAGCTTGGGCTGGCTGTAGCACAATTCTCTGGCATTAAGGGTAATCGATCCGAAGCAATTGTAGTATCTGATTTTTTGATTTGTGCCATCACACTGACATAAAAAGAAGCCAACTGCAATATATGAAGTGTCAACGGCAAGTATAATGGGATTGGTGGTAGTATAGTCGATAGGCACCAAAGGCTTTGCTTCCTGTAGCGCCTTTACTAAGTCCTTCTGGGCCTTGATCTGGTCAGGTCCAAATTTGAAAGGAATCCCGGAACAGGTTAAGCGATTAAGGGCATTTGCGCGATGCAAAAATGGTGTATAAACATGTGCAGCACCCCTACAGTGCCCAAGAATGCGCATACTTCTGAGAGGTTATGACAGACCCCCCATTTCTCCAGAAGTGCTAATCGGTTCTCTTCTGGGATCCTGCCTTCTGGTGTGCAAACATGCCCTAAAATTTTAAATTGCAGTGCGCAAAGAACGAGCTTGTGCCCTGAAAATGTCCCGCCACAATACTTCATACGCTGGAGCACTCGGTTAACTAGTTGAAAGAAGTCCTATAGTGCCATACGGATATTAGGATTTTCCAGGTGCACTTCAGGCCTGCCATTCACCAGGCACCAATCCTTCGGGCCCTTAACTCCTACGTCGTCTATGAAGCTGAGCACATGGTGGGGTATTTTGGGCTGTAGAATAAATGTAATATTGTCGTGGAATATGGGTACCGAGTTCACCCATCCCATAGGAAGTGTGACTAGTTGTAGCACTTCAAACAGCATTTGAAATGTCGTCAAGTTGCAAGAGGAAGGATGGATTAAGCGCTTGTCATAGCCAACGTACAAATCCAGGGTAGCACCACATATTCGTCCCACGAAAGATTCAGCGACATGATCAGAAAATGGCGGTACCCCTGAATGATGGATTGTGACTTTGTTTAGCGGTTCTAGGCTGTGGACTATATGTAGCTTCCTGTTTTTTTTAGTACACAAAACCATCTCGATCGGTAGGCTGAATTGGAAGGCTCATAAACTCCTGCCACTATTTTAGAGCAAATAATTTGGCAAACTTTGGCCTCAATGCCTGGCGGTATGGGTCGGTTATGCTCAGTCCAGGGTATGTGAGGTATTGTCAGTATAACCACTGGTGGAAAGAAGTCAGTTCTGAGCTTACCACGCTCTGAGTCCTCCCAAGCGAACGCCTCATTCTGTTTTTGCATGATCTCAACTAATACGTCCATTTCCGCTGTCGAGAGAAAGCCGGTATCATGGGTGCTAAGAAATGGCGCCTTCCATTCTTCTGTAAATCGTCTTGTCAGTTCGAAGGGTAGTGGGTTTGGGTCGAGTTTTGGCAGGGTAGCTAAAGGGTCGCCTAATATTTTTCGTTCAATGCGAAATTCCTTGGGTACGGTGCTTGCTACCGGTTTCGTCTTAAGCGCTATGGGCTTATATTTCTTCTTGACCTGAACCCCTTTGCGCTTAGGAGTACTATTGCTAGTGAACATATTATAAATAGAGTCATGGTTTCTAGCAAAACCTGATATCAAAGGTTCTTTAGAGTCAGGAGTAGAAACGAAATAAGTGTCTGTGTCAGGGGACTCCTCATTTCTTCCTTTTCTCACTCCTTATCTCTTCACTCTCCTTCCATTCATTCTCTTATTTCTTCTGACATTATTTCATTTCACTGTTTCTATTCTTTCAACACTATCTGTTAGTACTACTCTCAGCCCTTGAGATGCTCTGGTTCTTTAGCCACCATTCAGACAAGTGTGGGCCCACTCAGCACCGCTTCCAGACTGCTTATATAAGCCAGAGTTTGCCAGAGTTTGCCCCTTATTTGTACAAGTGTTTCTGTAGGCAATTTTCGAGTTTTTAAGGTTTTGTTGTACTGTACAGTTGTTTCCCATGCTTCAGAGGCCCCAGAAGCATCCAACCTGGCATAGGGAATCCCTAGACTTGTTCTCTTTGGATCTCCCTCTGCCAGCTGTGTGACTGAGCCACAGCCTCTAGAGGTCGCCCTTACAGTCTGTTGGAAGGTTTTCAGTAATATCTGATGCGGTAAGGTATAAGTAAGATAAAGCTTTGCTAGTGAGCGGCAAAGAAGAATTTAAAATTTCATGGGCTAACAGGGTATGTGATATAAAGGTTACTTGCCCAGTTCAATGGTTATAGTCCAAGATAAGCGCTTCATCTCTATGATCCTCATCACTCATCTCCTTGATGGTGCCAAAAAACACTTGCAAGGGTTGTTGCTAATGTAAGGTTGCTTTCTCAGTCCTGGCTTCTGGAATTTCCCTCGGGGAAATGTTGGTACCATTCTTCTGATGCCTGAGTTAGGATCGCTAATAGTTAGCGTTGTTTCTTCCTCTGATGTTGTCTTGACTACCAATCGCGCTAACACGTCAAAGGGTCTTCCTAATAATAGGTCGTAAGCAGGCGATCTAAGTATGTGAATTTGCAGATAGAATGTAAGGTCGCCAATAGCACATGGCACGTTCTGGGCCATGCCCAAGGATCAATCAATCATGCCGTTAGCGCTCTGCATATTAAGAATGATTGTCAGATCATAAATGATGCCTAGTTCATTAGCGACGTCAGCTGCCATTGAAATAATTTGTGATCTGCTGTCTACAATAGACTCTATCTCGCTTTTTCCATCAACTGTCAACATAATTGAGCGAATTGCGTGAGAGTCTTGGGCTACAGTGAGGATGGCAGGATTGTCGCTAGATCTTAGTGACTTGAGGTAGGTTTTAACTGGGTCAATGGACGTAGCTTCTTTGGGTGGCATGGCCTCTTCTTTGATTTCTGGTAATACCGTCTCCATTATGTACACAAGTCCAGGTAGCGCATCGTCGCATTCATCCACCGCCGTTACATTGTTAGCTATGTTTTGTCGAGGAGTAACCGCTGTACACATCTGATTCCTGACATCTGGTGCCACACTGCATAGCTCTCCTACTGATAGCGTAACTTGACCCTTCATAATGCGATCGAATACCTGCTTGGATTTTTTCATATCATAGATGGGTGCAGTTGGTCAATAGCCCCCTGCCGGTTTGTCTGGTGCCCCAAAGTTTCAATTTACAGGTGGAGTGTAGTTACTGGCAAGTCCTGAATAAGGGTGCAGTGGCGGTTCTGTTATGGCAGGTGCTTTAGTTGCGTCAGGAATGTCATCATTAGCGCTAGCGTTCGGAGGTTTTGCTGGCACTGGTTCCAAGGTAGTGCCTGTGGGCCTATAGTCCTTTAACAGTTGCTTGCCCTTTTTGATCTCTACCCCATCAAAGACCTGATTCTTTAGCGACTTCAATTTTCTTTCTAATGTCTCAATCCTTTCCTCGTGTGATAATGTGGGTCACTCATTAACAGCGTTAAGCTGGAGTACTTCATGGATTAGCACCTGTTATGGAGTCACTTCTGCCTCCGTTGCTGCCATACTATTGAGGCTGCCTGTCGTTAAGTTCCCAGGATTATGTTGGTGCTACTCATCAATTCATCCCTGGAAAGTTCTGTGCTCTGGATACAGAGGAATGTTAGCATTCGAGGGTAGGACTATTTTGCCATCAGCGCCTTGGCGCGCTTTTCCTTGGCATAGATACTGTTTGAGGGGAGCGCAGCAGCCTCTAGTCATTGTATGTCCTGCCTTGCCACAGAAGTGACAAAGCCCAGGTTGCATATTACTTTGTGGCACGCTCAAGCTGGACGAGATCAGTGTTTCTAGCTTGCTCATAACATTAGCAATGGCTGTGTTGACTGTGTTTTCTAGATCCTCCTTCTTGACAAAGCTTCCCTGGTTGTTAGCAGCACTAGGCGCTGGCACCACAACTGGCAGCACATTTCCTCCATTATCAGTGCTAAAAGGTCACTGAAACGGGATGCCAGTATCTGTGCCTTTAAGTATCCATTTACCTGCATCAAAGATGTCTTCTATATCATAGGGTTCCTCAGAATGGTGGTCGGACTTGAGAATTTCTAAGCGATGAGCTATCCAGGTCCATAACAATGTCGGCATTCCTTGTTGAAACAAGCACCGTTCCTCGTTCTTGTAGAGTTTGCCATTCTGTACTAGCCATCGTGTGATCTACTGGAAATCTCAATAATAGATAGATAACGTGCCTAGCGTATAAATGCCCATTGCAAAGGTATCTTGTACCAGTTTCTGGATTTCCAAAACTGTATAATGCGTGGACTCTTCAGTGCCAGAATACAGTTTAATAATGGCCTTTTTCTATTCATCATAAGTAAATTGTCTAGGCACTGTGTCCTTGATCAATCCTTGGAACTCATCCATCCCTGTCCAGGATTCCGCAGTATTGTAGAAAACGTATCTGGTGGCGTATTCTTTCATCTGTGTGTTATTGGTGACTCAGCAGTCATGTAGTAAATATTCCAATTCTCAAAAATACTGTATTAGCTTGCGAGGCTTCGTTTTGTCCCATTTTGGCAACAAGAAGTGGTTTCTTGGTGGCATGCGTGGTGTGTTTGCCTGCTCCATATTAGCTGGCATTGATGTTGTAGTAGGAATAGTGGTGTTAGTGTTAGTCTTGCTTGGCATGGTCGTAGTCAGTACAGGCTCAAGTAGTTCTGAGTCGCTAGGTTCTGGCAATAATGACCTAGACAGCTCTTCCAAAGGAGTAAGTGGTGTATGGTTTTCACCTGCTAAGTACTTGAATGGTCGGGAGAATGGGAAGAAGCTTTCAGCCAAGCTATCTGGAGCAGCTTCAAGTTCCTGGTCTAAAGTCTGCCTTGGTAGCACGCCTGGTAAATGCAGCAAGTTGGTGGGAATCTGTTCAAACACGCTCTCCAATAGGAGGCAGCGCTGTCACTGGGCTCGAGTTTCCGGCGGAATTCTGCCTTAATAGAACCCCTCATGGTGGGCTCCAAAATGATGACGCCAACTGTGGTTGGGTGCACTGGACGTATACGCAGTACAACGCCAT
>QFEW01002068.1:10373-25147 GCA_003316525.1 Termitomyces eurrhizus
AACTGTGGTTGGGTGCGCTGGACGTATACACAGTACAACACCATCTCCAGTGCCTGGCGTGTGGGTTTGTGAGGAGTCCTGGCAGGGTCCCAGTGTGCTCAAGCAGATGTGATAGGGCAATGCACTAGATAATAGCGCCTCAGGTGCTATCTAGCAAACAGTAAGTGTCATAGTTTAGATGATGATATAGAGAATAAGATGAATAGCACAGCATAGTGTGCCCGTAGGTGGCACTGTGAATAACAAAGACAAGATAAACAAAGCTAGCACTGAACTTATTGACAAAGTCAGGCAAAGCTAGCGCAATTTGAATGCTAAGTGTAACTGGGTGCTCAAGAGGTTACAATTCGTTGTTATATACACAGCAAGTAGCTAGAGTTTTTATACTATGCGCTATGGTATTTCTAAAATAAGTCCATTGACGGCGCTACTAATTAGCGCCTCTCCTTGTGGTTGTAGCTAGCGGCCACCTGTCAATGGCGACCTGCAGCACATGGGTGACAGTGACCAATGGCGACTCTAAAACTACTTAGAAATTGTATGAGTCTGCTCACTTTTTAATGTAATTTAATTGGTCAGGCCATTCCAGAGTATGGTTGGAAAATCTTTGACAGACGCCATGAGCGCTAATCCCAGCACTAACATTGTACCATCTTTTGATAGATTTGAATGTTGGGTCTCACATCAAGCTTTCATTCCTTCAACTATAGCTAGGACCTTTCATTGTAGTTTTCTGCAATAGAAGAGGTGTCTATGTACTATGCAAATTGGACAGCTCAGTTTTGTACAGATCTGTAGTAGCATTCCAACTTATTCTCTACTTAGCACATAAACATATTTCCTTATCATTGGCAGCACTAGACATTGACACCATCAAGCTTCAAGAACTAAAGAGATAAGTTAGTGGACAATCACAAAGTTACCCTAGATACTAATGACAAGCAATGAAGAAAGATGAAGAATAGGGTGCTAGCCATTAGTGCTCTGGATTACATTTACATCAAACCTATAAAAGAATAATTTAATAAATATTATAGAATAAAAGCAGCAAAACTACAGGCATATTACAACTACAAATAGGATAACTATACTAAGCCCTGTGACAAGGCCCTCCAACATGCTTATTTTAATGTCTAGAATTCTTAGATAAGATGGTGCTGAAAGAGTGTCTGGAGGTGGAAAAAAAGTGGAAAAACTGGAGGGCAACAATGGAGAAGATGGAGAAGGCAACACTGCCTCATTAGAACAAGGACTTAATGATGTGAAAGGAAGAACAATGCACTTGAGCATCACATTATGGACTTCAGTGATAATAAGGTTTGGCAGAGAAAAAAGGCACTGACAAATACATAGTAGCCAAATCCCATAAATATACCTTGAGAAACTTGCAGAGTCAAAGAGGCATAGGAATTCTAACATTTGCAACACAATCATGGGAGGGTGACAACAATGATATATTTTATAAATCTACAGCACAACATCAAAACTCTAAAATCTGTCATGTCAGTGGTGCTACAAAGATTAGAAGGTTGCCTCACATAAGTGACATGGAGAATGGAGAGAACATGTATCAAGAAGGACCAGGCCAGGTAATACTCCTGCCTGGAATAGCTAGACCTTTGGAAGGGCTATGAAAGAAACAATCACTAGTGAAGTGGCAAGAAAACTAAAAAACATAGCATTATTGGCTACAGAAGAGAGAAAAGATAAGAGGAGAACAAACCAGGAAGTGGCTTTCCTCCAGCAGCAATAGTCTGCTGTTTCCTCAGTAGCAAGTTGCTTTATTTGGTAATGGTTAAAAGAGAAGAAGTTGTAAAAGGCAATAGCATATCTGAAAAGCTCAACTCCAGGACTTTTCCATACCAAAGTTGGTTAGAGGTGCAGAGTTCCCCTAGATTTTGCAAGCAATATGCAACAAACAACAATGACAGCTTAACTCAACAACTTCAGCTAATCATAGTATGCTGCTAGCCAGATAGTAGTGAAAGAAAGAAGTAGCACAATCCAGAAAGGTGGAAGGATCAATTACAACATACACTTGATCACAGTAAGAGATTCACATACAGCCAGACAAAGTGGCTATCACAAAGATTGATAAGACCCAGTTGATGCATAAGTAATTTATAGGATACAGGAAGTGCTTTGACTAGCAGCAGCATGGAAAGGCAATTCTTAAGGACTCAAGCTCTGAAAGGGGCGCTAGCCAATTGGACCTGTTTGGCTCATTTTTGAAGCACACAAAAGAAAGTTGATATTTGAGATCTAGCACTTATTTACACTATCACCAAATAAACACAAGCAATCACTGGCACTCTATTCCTTTATACATTAAACTTCTTGCATAAATACATTTATTATTTAAAGACAATACCTGATTCTTTCTAGGCTAACATAGAATTGGCTATTGTGCAGTGCTGGCTAAAGGGGTTTTTGTGCTATGATAATCTACTGAGTGTTTCCCCTCTTTCTTATTTTGGTTATTTTTGATTACTTACAAACTGATGTTTTTGAAACAAGAGGAGGAAGGCATTTATTTTCAGTACAAGCTTATATCAAAAACTATGTATCAAAAGTTTGACAAGTCCAATAAAGGTGCTAAGAGCTGGCAACTATACATCATACATGGAAAAAGCAGGATCATTCAAAGAAAGCAAGTTCTTGTTCTGAATATAGTTATTTGCTTGCCACTTGAGCACATCAGTAATGTTGTCATGAAAATTGAGCAGAAGGAGCTCATAGTGTGCTAAGGGAGCAACACAAGGGTGCAGATTGGCAAGGTCATGACTAATAGTATTGGTCACCTCCTTAATATGGCAAAGTTGGTGGCAAAGTTCCTTAGAGGGGTAGAGAGGAATGACAGGATAGGAAAAGTTGTCTTCAAGCCAAAGAAAGGTGTCGCTAGTGATGTGCATAGCAGGAAGAGGTGTTCAGAAGAAATCATATTTATCAGAAATCAGTAAAGGAAGAAAGAATCAACAAGAAGGACTTATGCAAACAGTAATAGGAGTGCAGGGCATCTATTCATGAAGCTTGTCATCAGGAGACAGTCTTAGCAACGAGTTCAACAAAGACAAAAAGAAATATGGAAGGAAGCAACACATGAGTCAATACTGGTGCTACTCTGACAAGGGTTAGTGACAATCAGAGAAGTAAGTTAAAAAAGAGCATGCACCACCAATAGTGTGTTGACATTGGTGATGGCCAGCTCTAGGAGCACTTTGGCATCTTTCTTAGTATCCTCTTCTTCATCAGAAGACAACTCAGTAGTAAACAAAACTACAGAAATAGCAGATGCTAACTCCCAGTACTTAACCAGGACTTTTACCAGAAGATGCAACTATAGGCTTATGCTTTAAGAAAGCAGGACAGCAAGGAGAGTGAGCAAAGGGTGCCGCTACTATGGTACTATCCTGGGTAGTTGGGAGCACTAAACTTGCCAAACTAATAACAGTAGGTTAACAATGATAAGACTCTATATAGGATTAGCACATCAATGGCAGACCATGGCAGCACAGCACTGGCTCAAGATACCTTAGCATACATAATCTGACTATTTTTGGCAATATTTGATGGCCATACCTGGCAAGAAGCAAATCTGATCTATATAGAATGGGACGACGCCTGGGAATTGATTGATTAGTCAGTTCTGACTAAGGCTGACAAAGAATTGCCTTTTTTGTTTGTTTTTTGGTAGATGTGTGTATAAAATGCTTGAAATTTCAAAGAAAATCACTGAAAAATCAGAAAAAATTCAAAGGCTACTGATACACTGATTGTGAATTTTTTAAGGTTTATAAATGCTTAAAGAAATCTGAAAATTTCAAGAAAAATTCAATTGCTCTGTTTTTCAGGAGATGTTAGTAGAAAATGCTCAAATAATTCCAGGACAATCACCAGAAAATGAGGAAAAATTCAAATGCTACTAACATACTGATTTTTAGTTTTTTTAAAGATTTATATATGCTGAATAAAATCCGAAAAATTCAATTTAGTTTACAATAATGCTTTGAGAGTTGTGGAAAGAGGACTAAGTTGTGGAATAAGCACTGAGTTGTGAAATGTGGAGGCCTTAACCAAACAAAGTGAGGTTGAGGCCAGGAATAAGCACTGAGTTGTGAAATGCGGAGGCCTTAACCAAACAAAGTGAGGTTGAGGCCAGGAATAAGCACTGAGTTCTCTATACATACTTGAAGCCCTAACCTCACTTTGTTCAGTTAGGGTGGGGGTTTGGGGGCAAAGCCCCCAACGAGCTACGAAATTTGTGCCAAAGGCACGAATCGTAGCTCATCAATAATAGTGCCAATAGCAGACAGAATGACAATTGAAAGATAGCATCAATCATTGATGACAGTGCTTAGCAAGAAAACTGATGATCTATCAAAAATGATGGACAGACTGGTGTTTGATCTTGGTAGCTGACAGTGCTTAGCACCTTGATTTAGCGTTTAACATTGCTTAGCATATTGGGCAAACAGCAGGTTTGATAGACTGATAATTTAGTGTTGCAATCTGCTACCTGACACTGCTTGGCACATTGAATAGATGGCAGGGATCTGAAACCATTGGAGCTACCCTATAAAATTTTTCAGTTCACTGCACTTTGGTGTTATTAGTTACTTGGTGGTGGTGAACTCCTTGTAGTATAAAAAGTAGTGCATAGCCAGCAGAACAGAGTTTCTTGCCTCTACTTACTTTAGTCCACCCTATGGTCCAGATCTCATTTATAATTGGCAACATTGAACAGTTGGCAGTTGTTGATTATTACTAGTTAATGGAACTTTTGTGCCTTGTATTTATGGCAGGCATTAATATTATTTAGAAGTCACTAAGCTCACTGTATTCTTGCTGCTTGTCTTACTGCACTTAGCTTACTACTCATCTCACAGGCACCTTTACCTTTAGTGCTTTACCATTGCCAACCCCTCTTTTCCACTTTTTACTACTTTACAGACATGATCTTTGAAACTGCCCAGGACTCTCTCAATACATTTAGCATGCTCAATGCAGACTTTTGTATTGGTAACAGTATTCTTACATTTGTTACTGACTAAACTTTGGACATCATTAATGAGTCACTGCCAGATCATATCCATACAAAGTTCTTCAAGTTGCAAACCAATACTGCACATTTATAGTTTTTCTGCATGATAGTGTCTTTACCATGCTCTCAAGTACAAATGCCATTAAAAGTGCAATCTTGTTTCAGCACATCACAATGGTAGCAGGAAAGAAAGGTGGTAGGAAACCAACAATTTTCAGGATTATTTTCAGACCAACACTTGTCACACTAAAACAAGAGTTAGCGACGTTATTGACTTTACAAAAATAAATAAAGACTTACTGCACCAATTTTAGCTCTAAAGGCATGATGTTCCAGAAGTGCAACCATGATCTTTTTCTTAGTGCCAAGCACTTGGACATCAGCTGAGATGCTGGTATCAATAATAGTAATATTATAACAAAGGTGCAATAAGTCACAAAGCTCTATATTAGTAAACATAATCTGTTGAGGCATCAAAATTAGGCACTAAGATTTAGCAATCTCAAAAGAAGCACTTACAACATATAAAGAGGCAATGCAAGCAGGAAGATTGACCTGGGAAGAATTAATAAAGTTAGAAAGGGAAATCAAGTGAAGTATATATGGTACATTTGGGAGAGCTAGCATGAGTAGGAGGCACTTTTTCAATAACAACAGCAAAATTGTATGGAGGACCATGTGAAATTGGATGTGTTGGTCTAGCTCTGGGCTTGCTACAAAATATGGCAATACATTTGATGGCCAAATAAGGTGGAGAGTGTGAGTAGAAGAAGCAGTACCACAAAAAGGACTGCTAAAAACAGGGGAAGCCTGAATAGAAGTAGCAAAAAGAGTGGAAGATAGAGGAGCATTATGGGAAGGAACAGAGGGAAGGCTAGCAAGAGTGGGAAAAGTACAAGTTGACTACCAGGAGTCAGCAAAACTAATGTAAAAATAAGGAGAAAATTTATCTCCTCAATATCGGTGTCTGCCAGCAGCACATCAATCTTGTTAGACAACAAAAGAGTCTAAAATAGGCACTGAACCTTAGTGCTATAAAATCAAAAATCAAAAACTTTAAAGCTCACAAATAACCTAGCAAACAGATGCAACTAGTTGGTGTCTTTATTTTCTCAGTACTGAGCCATGCACTATTCGCAAATTTTAACTTTCTGTGTTCAGAAGCTGTCAGAGCTACATATTAACAATCATCAATAGTAAAGCCACATTACAGTAGAGATATTCTGTGGTGCATTAGTAGAACCAGCAATTTTAATACAATCAAATAACAAGGATGCTTTGTCAAGAAAGTTGTTGATGATAGTAGCAGCAATTCTGGACATGCTGAAGAGATAGAATAAAAATACTGGCAAAAAAAATATGTCTGAAAAAGATTTTATAAGGCATTGGTGGCATTACATAGACTGTAGCACAGTCAAATTAATGATGGTATTTGACTGAGAATAATTTTTTTAGTTGGGGGGAGACAATAGGCTTCTACTCAGATAGAGCACATCAAGAGACACTATTAACCTACCAACACTTGTCAGCTTAGAAACTTAAGTGACCTTTCTGGACAGATATTGCTGGCTTTGGCACTCTAACATAGACTAAATTACCAGGCTCCACCACTAATTATCAGTTAGCTACCATTAGACAATCACTGACTTAAAGAACTCAGGAGACTCAGAACTCATAGCACTAGCATAGTAGCAAGGAGGTGGTCTTGACCAAACTCTGATCAACTCTAAAAGGGGATATTATTATATGCTGCTATTTGTTAAGGCACCTCAATTAGAAGTATAAGGAATCAATGATGACAAGACAGGATACATTCAAACCTGATATTCAAATCTATCAGAAGATAGTACAATGTTTAGTGCCAGAATTAACTGCTCACAGCATCTGTTGAGGATTTTCCAACCATACTCTGGAGTAGCCTGGCTAATCAGAATTATATCAAAGTGAGCAGACTTGTATAATTCTAAGTAGTTTTAGAGTTGCCATGGCTAATAAGCTGTAATGCTGTTGGTCACTGTCATCTATATGCTGCTAGTTGCCATTGACAGGTTATTATTAATAGTAACTATAAGAAGAATTGGTAGTACTGCAAATGGACTCATTTCTGTATTACAGTAGTGTATTATATAAAAGATAGCTACTTAATATGTAAATAGCAACAAATTATAACACATTTTACCCAGTTACACTCAGCATTCAAATTGTGCTAGCCAAATCTGACTTTGTCATTAAGTTTGGTGCTAGCCTTGTCTTCATTGTCTTTGTCATTTACAGTGCCACCTATAGGCACATCTTGCAGTATTATTTATTCTTTTCTTGTAACTCTATTATTACCTTAGCACTTATGTAATTTGTTTCATGTTGTTAAAAGCCTTGTTTATTATTATAATTTATTATGTTTAATACTTTTTTTTTGTGGTATCTCTATGGGCCGTAGACAGTTCACATAGTTAACCTCTATGGTCCTGGATAATGTATGTCTATATATATCTTTGAGATGTTTACTTCCTCAGTTTCTGGGCCACTTGTTCCTGACATCTTTATTCTCACTTCCACACCAAACTGCACCATAGCACGACTCCCTACAGTCCCCAGCTGGAGCATCAATGGCTCCTTCAGTTCATGAACGCAAATTGCGTTGATGTGAGCAAACTGGGGCATAATGCCCGTACTGGTACTCCCGGAGTCCCACAATGTCCATGCCAGATGTCCATTGACATCAACATATGTGACCAGGCACTCCTTCTCCTCGGGAGTATAGCGTGGCCTCTGCAACTTATTAGTTGCCTTCTGCAGTGTTACACGTCTCATTCAGACACGCTGATCTCCACAGCACTCAGTCAGTGCAAACAGGTGTTCTTCCTTGTCATCACGAGCATAATAGTCACTGTTGTACACGTCCACTGTGATGTATTTGTTGCCCTCAATCTGGACGCTCTCGGCGTCACCCACTTCTGACCCGTTGATGACGCCCAAATCAGGCTGGGCGCTGCGTGGACTATCACTAGTACAGCTATTCAGCCGATATAGCTTTGGGCGCACTAAGTGTGTGAGAGAGTCCTGGACAGGTCCCAGAGAACACACGGTAGGCAAGAGGTTGGTGGCAAGGAAAGTGGGTGATTGGAGGCACTTGTGTAAGGCTCCTAAACGTGGCTACAGGGCGCTAAAAGGCGCTAAGGGGAAGCGCTAAGAGCGTGGGAAAGTCGCTAAGGAAGGCGCTAAGAGGTGTGGGAAAGTCGCTAAGGAAAGGTGCTAAGAGTTGCTAAGACAAAGTGCTAAGAAGCGCTAAGTGTTAGCACCTAAAATAGGATGATAAAATAACAAGTTTGCTTAGCAGATCTAAGCACAAAAGCCAAGCCGTAGTTGCAAGGCGCTAGAGAGAGAGAGATAGAAAAACTAGAGCAGAGTCCTCTTGCTTGACATGGTCAACAAGAGGTAGTCTGTTGCGTATGGTGACCAAAATGTTGGGATACAATCCCTACTGCCAAATTGATTCCTGGTACTACTAACAAAAAGTAAGTATTTATAGTAAAGAAAGTTAGCCAACGCTAAGAGGTTAAGCACCGCTAGAGGGTGGTGAACTGATAAGAATGTAAGTAAATGCGGCAAATTGAATTGTATAGTAAAAAGATCCATAATGATGCTGTCACAGAAATACTTCATCATTTCCCCTTGTAACTGCTGCCACTGGCTAAGAGCATTATGCCGGATTGACTGATGCCAAGTGTCTGCATAAATGTATAGCCTTGGAGTGCAAGTAGCAAGGTGCGGCGAGGTGTCAATAGTGGTGCGAAGAATAAGTGGTGCCATAAAAAGTGGTCTGAGAGTAATTGAAATCTGTAGCTGTGAGTTATTAG
Source organism: Termitomyces eurrhizus (assembly GCA_003316525.1). Lineage (NCBI taxonomy): Eukaryota > Fungi > Basidiomycota > Agaricomycetes > Agaricales > Lyophyllaceae > Termitomyces > Termitomyces eurrhizus. The sequence goes on from QFEW01002068.1 coordinate 19,272, forward strand.
TGTAAAAATATGAGAAAAATAGCGCTGGAAGCGCTAAGCGTGGCGCTTCTGGTGGTACTATTGGGCCAATATGAGGTGTGGGTATTGGTGCTATCTGTAGCCAGCCATGATGCAGGCTCATCACCGTCAGCCTCTACTTGTGGCTCCTCCTCCGCTTCGTCGACGATCTCATTGTCCTCGTTGTCACTGACAACATTGCTCGGTGTCACAGCCATATGGGCTGCTCGGATGTGTGCCTTAGGAGGGGCGGGACATTCCTTAGCGAAATGCCCGCTCCTGCCACAATTGTAGCACGCTGAGGGATCTCCAGCAGGCCTTCTCTGGGCCACTCCTGAAGCCCCAGCAGGTTTGCCTGCCATACGCGCTGCAGGCGCTACCACCCCTCTTGTTGCTATTTAGTTCTGATCCAAAAAGGACTATCCTTTGCTGGCAATTGTCCAGCAGGCTTCGATTGAGGCCGTTGGCCTCCAGGAATTGTCTTACGGACAACAAATCGCGGGTTGTGATTGTTCTCCATCTCTGTCCGTTTGGCCAGGAAGGTTCCCACCTTCACTGCCTGATGGTTCACGGTTCCTCAGCGTGAACTCCACTGCTCATAATGGTTTGCAGTCCATGTCAACTGCTCATAACAGATGGCATATGCTAAAAATTCGGTCACAGTATTGACCTCCGGAGACAAATTGTCGTCGCGTATTAACGCCCTCCTCATGTCTGCGGGTATTCCATCCAGGAATGTCTCGCGAATAGTGTATTCGTCTGGATAGACAGCCATATTCTGTGCATGACCCACCAGGTCATCATAAAAGGTCTGGACACCAGTCTTAGCATCATACACTGCCTTTCTAAAGGCATCATGAGCTTCCTGCATCGTAGCAGCGTTGACAAAATGATTATACAGTCCTATCAGGACTTCTTTAAATGTCCAATGCGGTTTGTCACGATTAATGTGGAGAACATGGCAACGGAACCAATTCCGAGCCTCTCCCTCCATAAATTTGTGTAGCACAAATATCCTTTCCTGGTCCATGTCATCTCCACCATAGCAGCAGGCTGCTAGGTGGTAGCACACGTCCATGGCCCAGTCCTCCAGTTGAGAGAACCTATGTCCTCCGGTGTATGCACGTATGTGCTTACCATCGGATTTATGGGGACTTACCCCAGCAGGGAATTTAAACCTGACTCCAAGGGAGTCATCTACCAGACAAGTGAGACGGTCATGCATATGATCCATATGGATCCTGACCGCTTCATTCATTCCCGGCGTAGTTTCACACAATTCATGAGGTGCGGGCATCAAAAATGCCTGGGGACTGCGAAACAGGTGCTCATTGGCCACTCTTTCCAGCCATGGGGTGGGCTGTTGCCTCACTTGTTGCTCTGCTGGTAATCCACCAGCCTGCCTGCCACTATCATGACGATTATTATTGTCTCAATCATTATTTTTGCGATCACGATCTCCACTGTCATTATTGCGATGACTTGGCTCCCTCCATTTGTAGTGATCACTACTATTATCACTACCACCAAGACCTCTGTCCAGTTCAGCCATTCGAGCCGCAAATTGTCACCGCATCTCATTGACAGGCATTGCACCCTCACGCCCTTCAAAGGCTACCCCCTGGTCATCAATTAACGACTCACCATGATTGTGCAAGTCCTGGTTGTGTATCCTCTGGTAATTGACATGTTCATTCCAGTTGTCCACTAGGATGCGTCGCCCAACGCGTTGTGGTTGTGTTTGCTCCTCAAGAATGTGGACTTTGTCCACCTCTTCCTTGATTGTAACTTGCTTTCAAGGTGTCTTAACCTCCTGCACTGCAAGTAGTGCCTCTGGTTCTGCTGGAGTCATCGTCACAGTCTCTACCTCAGACAATGCCTGCTGAGGCACTCCGCTAACAATGCACTGATCGTTTGTGGCATTCTGACGCCAAACGTAGTCTTGCTGAGACTCATTGGCCTGACAAGACGCATTGAGCAATTCCATCGTGTCCATGATTAATGGCGCTTGTCAGTGCACACTCATCTCACATTCTACTGAGTTGGCCAGAGTGGCCATGGAGACTGCTGACCATTGTGCCGCTTTGCGCTTAAGGTATTCAACCACTTTGAGTTCAAAGATACGCACAAACAATTTGATATATTCATTCAAATCTGCATGGGGTACATTGTGGCTCCTAGCAGCCAGCAACTGTAAGTGCTTTACTACATAAAGCTGCAGACGCTTTTGCGTCGATTCCTTCGCGACCAATGGATATCGGTCCAACACCAGCTGTAACTGGATAGACAAGGCCAAATGCGACCTTTTGCTTTCCTCATCATCTGAGGATTCCAGCTCAGACTCCAAGTCCATAACTCTCCTGAGGCCATCATGCCTCACCTGCGGCTGTTTGCTGGCCCATCTGTGCAACTCTGGAAGTCTAGGCGCTGTCGATGCCTTTTCCAACCTTACAACATCGTTGTCCTCCCTACTGACCACTATTGCTGGTCCTTGCGCCTGTCCTTGTGTCATCAGTGACGACGGTCCCAGTTCAGTAGCCGCATCGGCCACATAGTCCAAATGTCGTTCGGTAGGTGCAGTCCGGAATGGAGTACTATGTGCAAACATGCTGCCTTGTACCATTTCCGAGTACTGGGTAATATCCGGTTGACCCTCAGAATGAGCTGACGAGCTCTTGGGCAATACCGGATACATCAATGAAGGCATTTGGCTTGCTGGCAGCGACACTCCTGAGACCGCGGATCTCTCTCCTGGTTTACCACCAGGTCGTACAATGGACATCATCCGTGATACGGATAGCCCACCAGGCATTCCAAAGCTCGTGCTGACATCGTGAGGAATCTTTTTGTCCCGCTTTGGTGGAGGTTGGTATGCTGACGCAGATTGCGTCTTCACAGCTTGAAGCACAGGTAGGTCACCTGTGTCTGCAGCTGGAAACGGAGGATCCGGATCAAGTGAGCCAGTCATGGAAGCACGTTTTCAATGTGATGCCAACAGAAAATCAAGAGGTTTTGATGATAGTTGCCTAGTCGGTAACAAGCCTAGAGTTTAAAGCTGATAGCAGAAGATTTAAAAAAATGTAACCTGAGTTACAAGTTAGAACTATCTTGTGTGTATCACACAGTGCTAAATCAGACCGCAGTATCAGATTTGACTAGTACTTAGAGTGAAAACAAGATGTTGTCTTACGTAATACTCTACTGGATAATTATAGCATCGTTGACGCTAGTACTACGTGTGACTCTGTTACACTGAACGTGCCATTGCTGTAATAATAGAAATAGTTAGATCTATGCTCCATGGCATGAAAATGGACCTACATTATTGGGAGGAAGCTTTTATGTACACAGTCTACATCTGGTCCATTACACCAACCTCCACACTACAGAGAAAAATTCTCTTCACTGAATGGTACAGTTGAAAGCCTGATCTAGCGCACCTTTAAATCTTTGAATCATTAGGGTGGGCACACATGCCAAAGGAGGTTTGACAAGGAAAGCTGGAATTTTGAGCAGTGCGAGTTCAAATGCTAGGCTGGTGGGCAAATAAAACCAAAGGATACAGGCTCAAGGATCTGGAGAATGAGAAACTTATCACCTTCAGATATGTTAAATTCTATAAAGACAACACCCTGAGTAAGCTTGTATGTCTCAACCCTGGGCTTATACAGTTGACTACAGAAGAAATTAATGAGTTTATCAATACTGCCACATATCCTGAAACTGAACAAGCCAGGCAAGTTTTGATATACAACCCTTCTTCTGAGTCCAAAGTTGAAACACAGTTAGAAGAAGCCATTCAGCCCTCAGACAATAAGTCAGTAAACACTCCAAGAGAGGAGTTGCAATATCCTTCACTTGCACCTCCTGCTGCCACAACTAACACTCAGATGCTCTTAGATTCACCTCCAGCACCCCAAAAAAGCACAAAATGAAAAGACTTGCCCCAACGTGAACCTTCTACTTGACTCAAAAGACTTTCCATAAGATATTGACAGGATAAAAGTGGCAACAATATTGAAAAACATGCAGCTTTCATAGCAATCTCAGGATTAAGTATTGAGGATGCCTTGAAGTCTAGTAGTGCTGATGAATGGCAGGAGGCTATTACAATAATCAGCTTGTAAAAAGGAAAGTATTCAGAGAAGTAAATCACTTCCAAGGAAGAAAGCCATGGGAAGCAAGATCATACTAAAGGAAAAGTCGGATGAAAATGAGAAACATGCAAAATATAAAGCACATATCATAGCCCAGGGATTCTTCCAAGTTCCTGGCATTGATTATAATGAAAAATTTTTGTCTGTAGCCAAGTTTACAACTCTCTGAGTTTTTCACATTGGCGGCTACTTTGGACCTTGAGGTCCATCAAATTGATGTAGTTGGAGCATATTGAAGGAGAAATCTTGATGAAGAAATCTACATAAAGGCACTGCCAGGAGTTGGAGGAGTGCTGTACTGGAAGCTCATTAAGGCTCTCTATGGCCTAAAGCAAGCAGATAGAAAATGGAAAGAGAAGCTGCATGGAGTCCTGACAGATCTGAGTTTCAAAATTTCTCATGCCAATGATTGTCTATATATATTATATGACAAGAACAAAATCATTCTCATTGTAATAGTCTATGTGGATGACATGCTTATAGCAGGCCAAGATATCACTCAAATTGTATCTTTCAAAAGGGATATCAATAAACATTTTAAGATTCTATCTAAATCAGTCTTACTACATCGATTCAATTCTTGAACAATTTGAAATATCAACCTGCCATTCCATATTCACTCCTCTTATCACCAATTACAACTTGTCATTGCAACAATGTCCTCAAACCAAGGACAAACATGCCTCATACAAATTATATTCCAACAGCATCAACTATCTATTATTCATTGGCTTGCTACTTTACACCACTCAAACACGTCCTGATGTACAATTTGCAGTAAACTTGCTAGCTTGTTTGTCTGACAATCTTGAAATTGCTTACTTTGCTGCTTGTAAAAGAGTCTTGCAATATTTGAAAAGCACTAAAGAGTATAGTCTAAAATTGGACAGCTTATCAACAAGCAAAATGCGCTTGGTAGGATAGAGCAATGCTAACTATAATTATGATAAACGATCTGTGAGCGGTTGATGTTTTGACATGAATAGTGGCATGGCCTCTTGGTCTTCAAAGAAGCAATTGGTCATGGCCACCTCAACCGTTGAAACTGAATACATTGCTTCATCTAATGCAACCAGGGAGGCTATTTAGTTACAAAATTTACTTAAAGATCTAAAGTTCCAACAAACCAAAGCCGCCATCATTTATACAGACAGTACTGGCAGCATAGCACTCTTAAAAAACTCTGTAGACCATTTTCAAGCCAAGCATATTTGCTATCACTTTATATACAAAGCAATAATATTCAACTACAGCATATCTCTACCCATGAAATGATTGCAGATGCATTAATCAAAGCTTTACCATGCAAAATATTTGAAAAACATCTTGCAAACATAGAAGTTGTATTGCCAGCTTCAGCGTCAAGTCAGAGTATTGAAGGGTGTAATGTCTGACACTGGCTACTTTTCTATAATATTATTGTTTCATCACACACACATATGTTTTCTTTATTTCACTATGATGCGCTTATTATCTTTTTATAATATAACATACTTATATTCACAACTATAAATATTTTGTGAAGACCTAGAGTCATGTCATCTCTTGGCATCAGCTCCAAATATGCTGTTTACCTTATGTCATCATATAACTTGTTGTAAGGGCAACCTCTAGAGGCTGTGGCTCAGTCACACAGCTGGCAGAGGGAGATCCAAAGTGTATTAGAGTATGTATTGACAATATCATAATAACTACTCACCTGGCAGAGGGAGATCCAAAGAG